>JAQGAK010002550.1:0-19619 GCA_034696945.1 Lipothrix lubbocki
TAATCGGTATTGGAATTTGAATTTACCTTTTCGGATACATCGGAATTGGAATCAGAATCCGAAAAATTGAAAACGCAAAATTTAATTCGAATCGGAATATAAATTTTTCCGATTTTGCAACCTTGTTTAAAATCGACCATTTACTGTAAGCCCAACTAAACACAGTAAAGCAGAGAATATTTTAAGGCCAACCTACTGCGTGACATTTTTACCAAAAAGGGCACTTTTGTTTAGACTGAAGGGCACATTTTTGTTACGAAGGGGTAAATTTTGTAATTGTATTATGAATCCTGGATACAAGAATGCGCAACTACAATTGAATATAGTGATTCGTCAGTAGCAGAGTTGTTCTCGGGTCAAGTATTTCCATGGATCCGGCCACGAACGTGACCCGAACATGAACTGTCAAGTATATATTTCAGAGTAACCTGAACTTGACACTTCGTGTTCAAGTAAATACTTGATTATTCAAGTTCGTGGCTTCAAGTACTTTTTGTTGAGACCTTAACTTGGTTTTGTACGCGTGTTCGGTTCCCTCAAATACCCGGACACGAACATGACCCGAACATGAACTCGAACTTGAAGTTTTAAGTATTTTAGCTGAGTTTTCAATATGCATGAAGTTTGCGCGTGATCTTCAGATTTTAACAATTTAAACCCGTCTGAATGTCCACAAACGCAAAGTAGCAACAGCTATGGTGTATAAAAAATCAAAAGCAGCCAATTATAATAATGAAGTCTATTATTTTATGTAAAATCTGCGTTCGAGGTATAAATGGCAACTTGGTATACGAATTATAGCGTAATAAACAGATTATTAATTCGTTTAGCTCTGCAGATTGTAAGCAATATAAGCCACCATTAACAAGCAACCCCTGTTTCTAACGCAGGCACGGGCTTTATAACATACATGTAAAATCATTACAATAATTGTCCTGCAGCTTTTGCTTACCGTTGTCTACCTATAGTTTTAATTTTAAATATTAAAAGCTTTTTTACAAAGATCAATATTATTGTTTTGCAAATCTAGGGATATTTTTTGGTTAGTAGAATATTAATTTTTCTAAATAGGAATGCAGGAGAAATCGTTTGTCACAGTTATTATAATTATAAGAGCATAAAATAAACGATTTATAAACAGGATTCGGCTAGGATATTTTAATGTGTGTAATTAAAATATGAAATACGATTATTATTAAATATTTTATATTCCGATTATATTGTATTATTATTTATTAATTAATACTTTTTCTTGTTTTTAATCCCAAGCTTACTGTAGCTGTAGAGCGACATCGTATCATATTCCACATAATTGCCTTTACCAACCATATATCCTGTTAAAAATAATATATGAGCGGATGCATTTTCTTAGTTCAATCTTACACACTTGATATTCAACTCCAGAACGTCTCAAACGTAGCTAAAAACGTTAAGAAAGTTGTATATTTTGTGCCAAAAAGCATGTGAAAAGTACTCGAACTTGAACGCGAAAATGCAAGTTCGTGGTCAAGTATTTTTAAATTCTGTCTTGAACTTGACCATGACCTGAAATTCAAGTAAAATTTTGTTACTTGAACGCGAACATGACTTGAGGTGAAATTTCATGTACGGATCTTGCTTATACCCGAACTTGACCCGAACTCTTCAAGTATTTTTTAATTTGGACCCGAACGTGACCCGAACTTGAACATGACCCGAAATACTCGCGTACTACTCGAACTTGAGAACAACTCTGTTTCTAATGAATAACATTCTATTATTGACAACAAATATAACCTGAGTACAGTGTGTATAATACGTATATGTAGTGTGTTGTATAGTTATTATAAAGCGCTTCAAATCTACGCCCTCGCATTTAGGAAACATAATTTACCCAACAAAAGTAAATGATTTATAGGTGTACATACAATACTAACAACACATTATTAAGAAGTATAAAAAGACTAGTGGACGCCACTGATCGAGTCATTAAAGACAGACACTTATACCGCCTAGACTCCAGTCTCTTTGGCAATGTACACAAAGCTTATGGTCGTATTCACAGTACAATAAAGCTCAACTGTAATAATCACTGCAGTCTGGAAATATGATCCATGTTTTACAACCGTACATTAAACGTATTTCCTTGTCCCACACACATTTATAACCCGTGTAATGGAGCCTAATGTAGGCACCAAGACGGCATAGCCCAGACAGCGGACGACGAAAAGTAAAAGGACAGTAGACTTTGGAGACTACCATACCATGGACTTGCACATTTTAAACACAAGTACACTTACGTAGAATGAACGCGTCTAGACTCTCCATTAACACATTACAAATCTTGCCGTACAATAAAATTTGTTTTTTGCATATGAGGATACAGTTGTAATGTGTAATCATAGTCCTGTTTTAAGCTCTACGGCAGACATATAAAATTTTGAAATAATACCTTTTGGTCATCTCAATCGTAAGAGTTATAACAACAACCAGAAATCGAATGACTAAACTTGTAAAACAACTCTGTAATATCAACGCAATACAAAAATGCTCTTGCCTTCAACTATTCGCCTCAATGAAACAATCCGTTGGGGCATGTCATAGGAGATCTCAAGTGTATCAGTAGACTTCTCAATTTTTGTGTTTTGGCAATACATAATACAAATTGGTTGTTATAGGTCAAAGGATGGCTATGCCAGTTTATTGTAATTAGTACAGGAAAACCCCAGCTTCACCCTTCATATTGCTCAGACATGTGTATCAGTCGCCATCACTAATGGATTTCAAAAATGGACGTCAGTCTGGAGTGTACTAATTGATGCAATTATTCAATGCGATTCCAGCTTAACACCGATATTATCATTCAGTTAAGACCCAGTTGTCTTCATGAAAGGAATTCTGGAAGGATTTTCTGGATAGAACAAAAATATTTGATACTTCTGATATTTCACTACACTTTGGATAGACATATAGAAAGTTAAAACGCATTTCAAATGGAATCTTCAAACGCCAACGTTTTTGTGTGCAAATTTTGCAGAAATGTATTAAAAACAAGCGAGATTCTGCTTTGACTCCAGTATATTATTAAAAATTCATAACAAGCCAATATAGAGAGGCAAAACAATTTTGCCTGAACTGTTGCAAAAGGAGATTTAATACACAGGAGGGTCTATTTTTTTACACGTAGGAACTCACACGGGGGAAAAGTCATAGCGCTGTCATCAATGTACGAATAAGTCATTTGTCTCGATCAGTAAATCGCGCCACCATGCAAAAACTCATTCCAGTGAAAATCCATGTGAATATACGACGTGTGCTAAGATTTTTGCCAAGAAATTCGGAACCAAGTGCGCCCTAAAATCACATTTATTAATTCGCACCAACGAGAAGCCACACAACTGTGCATTTTGCCACGCGACGTTCCCACAAATGTCATCCTTAAATAATCATGTGCGAAAACACACTTTGGAACAGCCGCTTAAATGTTCATTGTGTGACATCAGAATTTCTAACAAGTATTCGACCTAAAAATTGTCACATATAAAGAAACATTTGCAGGAAAGGCCGTACAAATATGACATTTGTAATAACAATTTGGCATCGAGAGGTGATATGCAAAGACATTTAGGAAGTCATAGTACCGACAAACCCTTCCAGTGCTCCGTGTGTGACAAGTCTTGTAAATAGAGCTGGGACAATTTCGTGTTTTTGACCCTAAAAACTTTATAAAATTACAGTCAATTTTCGCGGTATTTTCCAAAATTGATTATGAAATGTCGCGATTTTTTTACACAGTTTCCCAATTTTTTGTTTATTCTGGCTTTATTTTGCGGTTTTTAACATCCTTTCTACCATTTTTACCGAGTTATTTTCAATTTTGAGGAGTTTTTAATGTCAAAGGTAGAATGAAATAATTTAGGAATTTATTTTTCTAGTTAAAATTGACGCTTTTCTGCAATAAATTCCAAAAAAATTGTTGGACCTCAAATTTCGCAGTATTTCGTGGAAATTTTGTATATTTTGCAGTATTTCGCGTTTTTACACTGTTTTACGAGCGTATCGCGTTTTTCGCGATTTTTAAATTTAAGTTTCGTGGTTTTGGGATGTTCGGATGTCCTATAAAACAATTTACCTAGCTGAGAATACTGTATTATGAATTTTTAATTTTATAGTGTTTTTCCCAATTTCCCAGCCCTACCTTTAAAGAACAAAAGTATTCAAAGAGGGGCCAGCAAACTGGCCATGAAGGGAAAAGACCTTTCATTTGTCCAACCTGATTGAAGTTGAGATGATTAATTTCAACTAATTACTCACATTTTTATTTCTCATTAGTGAAAACATTAAAATTGTCATATACAATCTCAAAAAGGAAAATAATAAATAAATAATAATTACTAAAAAAAATTAAAAGTATTCATATGTAAAAAAAATGAAGATATTATTTCTAATAATTGGTGTGATCACAGCATGCGTCCAAATACAAAAGATACTGATCTGTCAACAATGTAATTTTTCCTGTTTGTCCGTGCTAATGTTGTGCAGGCATTACTCTGCCTGCCATGGGTTGCCGTTGGTAAAGCTCAAACGATTTTAAAGCACGTGTACGGATTTACTTTTGTATGTACTACCTACTGCCTAATAAGAACTACAAATATACCAACCTAATCATGCCATTAGGGAAGCGAAATTACCAACAAGGAAATGTTGATAAGAATGACATGGACAAAGTTGTGGAAAATAAACGTTCGATGCAAGATGCGAATTTTAATTCTTGGGGTAAAAATGTGACTACGACCGAATATGATTTTATTCGTGATAAATGTGTACAACAATTAAATTCAAATCTATTACCATTGGTTCAAATTCAGAAGGTTCCTTCCTGCACCCAATGTCAATTTGCTTGTTCGTCGCTGAAAAAATTGTGCTTACATTACTCATCATACCATGGTTTGCCTGTGATTCAACTAAAACGCATGGAGGAATAGCGCTAGAAATAATTGTGAGCCTCCGCTCTTCTTCCAATCTTAGAATACGTATTGGAGCACACATAGGGGTGGCTCCAATGTCATCAAATATTACTCTTTTAGCGATATTTTCTTATAGAGAGAGCTCTTATATATTATAGAAAATATTTATATTTCTTTATATTTCCCTAGCTACCATAATTACTAATTTTTATTCATGAATGTAACAATCTATGTAAATTCTCTATAGCAGTATGAATTCTACATTTAAGTTGATCAATCATTTCAATCATATTTGATTGAACCTTTGTAATCGGTCGTGACTCATCTTCACAATTCGACCATTCGCTCTTGATTTAGGGTTTTGCGAATAAAGATGCACCTAACCTTGTATTTATACTTTCTTCTGCATTTTATTTATTGGAGATGGATTTCCCCGTCTACGCTTCGACATAATGATGACGCTAAATTCCACCTAGGATTCTTTGTATTAAATAATTAAATATATTGGTGACGCTAAAATTCCATCCTGAATCTTCGTAATAATAATTATTAACTACATTTGAGGAAAGTAACGAATGTTCTATTGAGTCGCCTATATTATTATAATATTAGGAGCAGTACAGATGCTGTCATTAAGTATCGCTTACAGGGAGAGCTCGCTTGTAGGAGATCTCTTGTAGCGAGTTTCAGGTGGATGTATATCTATATGTACATACCACTATAGTTTTATATTTGCATTGTACGTAAAACCAAGTAAATCTAAATTTGTAAAAATAGTGTACAATCGAAACACTTTCATGCTTTTTGTGTAACGATAAAATTTAAAAAAAAGCAGTTGTATTTTTTTAGAGCGGTAATAAACACAAACACCTTTCTTCAATTGTTTCGTCTCCAAATTGTCAAAAGCATAAGTTAAATAAATAATAGAAATCGATGGAGCATAAAATGAAAGAACGGAGGTAGAATTTAATTAGAAAACGTTGTCTCTCTTAAAAACTGCAATGAAACTTGAGAAGCTCTCATCAATATTCCAGACGTGTACATAAATGCCCTTGAGGAAGCACGTCGGGTAAATACTTGGTGTCAATCATATTTGGTCATATAACCATGTTTGACCAACATGGACATACACACACATATTCACTAGCAAGTGTTTCCAAAGTTATAACAATTTATGGCGCAATATATTTCGTTTTAAGTGCTTTTATAAAGAAAATCCATTATATAGAACATGAATCGCACGTAATAGTATTGTGAGCGGCTAGATTAGGTGTGACACTACTAGGATCTGCACCTATAAAAAGAACCTTCATATAGAGAAAGTCCTGTGGAAAGAAAATAATTATAGTGAGAGTCGGAAAAATAAGTTTAATCTGTAATTTTTATTGCAAATTTTAATTCATCCTTTTTCAACATTTCAACTTTAAATACTCAAGGTTTTTGAAATCTGCGTACGTTTTTTGCGTTTTAACTTTGCATTAGCTGTAATTTTTTGATTAGAGATATTGTTTGCATACTTCCGTAAAACAATCAGCTCGAGGCGTTCAAAAAGCTTTACTAAACGTACCAAAGAAGGCACAAAATGTTGGGGCCACTTGCTCAAAAATATTTCTTCAAAGGCTACGAATGGGCGAATTTCTTACGCCTGATTCCGTACCGTTGGAATTCGAACACGAGGACCTTATGTTCTGCAAATTCAAGAACGGACGCTTTCATCTTTTGCTATTCGTGGTTTGCAGTCGTAGCGCTTTTTCCATGGGCAGTTATACGAACATATGATGCTTTCCAAAACAAAACCAAATCACTCATTGAACAAGCGTATTACATTGGAACTTTGATTATATTTTTAATTGAAGTTCACATCGTGATACTATTTGCTCACAAGGCATTGTTTCAAGACGAGCTTTACACTTTCCATTGGCAATATCTGGATTGGGCAAGCAAGTTTAAAAGTACGAACACGTTTTTATTACACTGAACTCCCGCTATAAGAGAACGCTATAAATCACCAAAAGAAGTCTCTTATATAATAATTCTCTTATAGAGAGAGCTCGTATGCATATTTATAACTATGTATGGTGGGTGGGCCTAAAGGATTTCTTACAGAGAGAGTTCTTTTATATGGAGATCTCTTATAGCGAGAGCTCGGTGTAGTATGCTTGTAGATATTTTGTGATCCTTTAAAATTTTTTTTTAAATCTGAAAGATTTAAGTTTGCAAGTCTAGTTCATAAGCCGTAGACAGATAGATAACCGTGCACGTATTATAAATTCGGAAACAAACTTTGTCATCTTAATTTTTTTTACAGAAGAACACGTGTCACCCAAGAGCAAGTGTTCTTTTTTACAGAAATTACAAATGGACATAGCGGGCTCACAAATACTGATTCTTTACTATGGCTACATCAGTGCTCTGTTGTTTTCCATACCCTGCGCGCTCCTTCACCCCAAAATGCCAATCCTACCTTCCTCTATAATGGATGGCCCACCTGTAGTAAACATTTCATTACAATGTTTTACAGTTTATGGCGCATTGCATTATCTTGCTGGATATTGCTCGTGCATGTTTATATTGTATATACCTCTCGCTGAAAATTTATACGGAGTCAAATTTCTGCTTAAAGAACTCAAGTAAGTTCAACAAATACATTATTGCTGCGCCTATGACAGCAATCGCTAGAGTTAAGACTTAGTAAGATTATAGACACGGTCAACCAAATCTGAAAATATGTTGCAGTCTCAGCGCTTTGGACCACCAAGCCAATGACGTCGTAAGGACGCCTGTGGTGTTTATGCGGAACATTCGCCGAATACAAATTTTAATAGCTTTTGGAGTCAGAATGTACTGCCCGGTGGTCGTTCCATCCACAAAGTGGATCCAACTTTTTGTAATAATTTACTCAGTGTATGGCTGCATACGATTTGGAGGACCTTTGGGAATCACAATGTTTCTGTTTGGGACCGTTTTATTTATTGCAATAATCAGGTTTCTCATCCTTTGTGTTGACATCAATGAGGAATCCAAGAAAATGCTCCGCAGCTGGAAATCGCGCCACCAGTCACTTGTCGTTAGAAAATTTTTGCGAAGCGTGAAGCCTGTTAGCATTAAAGTGGGCTCAATGTACTTTATCGATAAAGGCATGATCCTCACTATGTTGGACTTTATTCTCAAGTCTGTAATAGATTTACTTGTTGTTTCTTAAACACCTGTGAATTTGCGTTTTTTCCACAGGTTAAAAATATTAACCGAATTTTACGTATGTATTTACGTATTTGACCTACACGTATACGTATTACATACATAAATTTGCCGAAATTGATTTTTTGCTACCACTTGCACAAAAATACCTTCTTTGAAGGTCGCTTTAATTATGCAGTAGCTAATCGCTCAACAAAGCAGAATTGATTACAGTTTCTTATGGTTACGATTGAGTCTATACAAGCAAGGATTTAACGTAGAAACCCGAATGTTTCGTATGATCGATATCGAATTCATCGTCGAGTCGATGGAACAAAATGTATTTTTTGTAAATTTCAATACACTGGAATTTCGCCATAAGAGAACGCTATGAATCACCGGAATCATTCTTTTTCAAAAAAATTCTCGGATAAAGAGAGTTCTAATGCATATAATAATGTATGACATGCGTGCCCAAAAGATTATTTATAGACAGAGTTCTCTTATATGGAGATCTCTTATAGCGAGAGTACAGTGTACTGTTAATTTTAAGAAATTGTTGATTCTAAAATTTTAATTTTGAGGGAAAATTTTTAGATGTAAGCCGTACCTCTTCATTTTCCTACGTGCCCTTCACCCGATGATGGTAGACCAACTGGGTACCGAAAGCTCACGTATTTTATTCGGCTTGTCAAATAAAGTAGAGAGAAAAGTAAAGTAGAGCCAAAGATAAATATGGAGTTGAACTTGGTTGATTTTGTAGGTATTTATTATTGAAGTAATAAAATAAACACTTCTTCTTTTGTCATAATATTATTTATTTTGCAGTGTGATATTCATTAACTCCGCAAGGCCCAAGTGTAATGGGAAAATAGTTTGTTTGCAATTACACAAGCCGACAGCACGCAACTAATCTGATTTTTTCCATGCAAGTATAAAACACTTGTAACTGCAACATTGGACAGAAAGGGGCTGTTTTTGGAGTGGGCCAGTATCCCCGGCGAAACTTGCAAAAATAATATTGGTGAATTTCAACATTATTTTGTAATTTTTGATTTGGCGCAAAATGTTCTAAAACGTTACCAAGTGACGTTTTTTTCAATTTTTGGAAAAGTACTTTTTTCTGCTGGCAAAATTAATTTCATTTAATTTTGATCCGGTCGTGTTGAAACTGGTGCCATTCGATTTGAAATCAAATTTTAAAAGATACCTATTTTAGGCTTTTTTTGCAAAAAAGTTTACCATTTCCACGCTAGCTGCAAGGTTGCAAAAAAATGATTTTTCTTAATTTGAAACTATTGTGGACAAAATGTCCTTCCGTTGGGTACTCCTGGGTTAAGAAGTAAATAATTTCGGAATTTATTATTTTTTCATATAAATATTTTGTCATATATACATACACGCATTCAGAATTTAAAGGACATAACTTCTGGGGTGACATTACCATATAAACTGTCTCTTCTGGAGTCCCCCTATTACTGGCTTGCATACAATGTGACTGTCACCTTGTTATTTTTAATCGTCGTAGTTCTTGGGATATTTTTTAATAGAGCACAAACCCAGTTTCTTCTTGGTGTCTATGCTCATGCTCCATTATTATCCCCCATTGGGACCTGAAAATTACAATTTATTTAAATATGAAGCAAGCATTTCGTTTAGTAACACTATAGCGTTGCTCAAGAAGAGAACGTTGACAATTTTCTGAAGCAGCAGTACTACATATTTGGACTCTAAACATAATAATTAGGGCTAGGAAATCGCGAAAAACACGATAAAATAAAAAATTCATAATAGAGTATTCCCAGCTATGTAAATTGTTTTATTGGACATCCGAACACCTTAAAACCACAAAAATTAAATTTGAAAATCGCGAAATGCGCGAAAAATAGTGTAAAAACGCAAAATCCTGCGAAATATACAAAAGTTTTACGAAATTCCGCGAAATTTGGATTCGAACAACTTTTTTTGGAATTTATTGCACGAAATCGTCAATTTTAGTTTAAAAAGTAAATTCCAAAATTATTTGTATCTACTTTTGGCATTGCTGAAAACGGTGAAAATGATTGTAAAAACCGCAAAATAAAGCCAGAATAAACAAAAAATTAAGAAACTGTGTATAAAAAACGCGAAATACCGTGAAATTTCGTCATCATTTTAGCGAAACACCGCGAATATTTGACTGCAATTTTGCGAAATTTTAATGGCTAAAAACGCGAAATGGTCCTAGGCATAATAATAATCTTCTTTACAAGCTACAATTTTTGTATATGTAATTTGAAATTTT
Source organism: Lipothrix lubbocki (assembly GCA_034696945.1). NCBI lineage: Eukaryota > Metazoa > Arthropoda > Collembola > Symphypleona > Sminthuridae > Lipothrix > Lipothrix lubbocki. Next base: position 10,408 of record JAQGAK010002550.1, read on the forward strand.
AGCAAGCCAACTTATTGCTTGCTTTAAGCGTCTTATATATTCACGTACAATTGGATATTGTAATCCCTCGCAAATCTTCTCTTACATCGCGTGCAATACATATGACAAAATTTATATTTACATCTTTTACCACAAATTTGTTTTTCAAAATTAAATTAATTTCCAAAAAGGTCCACGTTCAATATGGAAAGGCGTGTGCTACAAGGCGTGAGCGAAGAAGATCTGCACGACATGAATTTGGAATGTAATTTTTGCAAGGAAACACTTCCGACGAAATATATTTTTAGCACACATAAGGAGTCACACTGACTGAAGAAAAGTATAACAGTTGCTGTAAGTGTCCGATGTCCTTTGCGACTGCCGGGGCGTTGCTCAGTCATGCAGGAACTCATTTCAAGACTGCAGATTTATTCAACCATATGATTCGCCCCGAAAGAAGCTTCCCAACCCCGTCAATTGGGATTACAAATGGAATTACAACCACTTTTGAGATTTCCTCTCCAAGAATCATAAAAATGCGCACGTTACAGCGCTGAATTTGAATACACTGGAACCTCGCTATAAGAGACCTCCATATAAGAGAATTCTCTCTATAAGAGATCCTTTGGGCTTGGATGTCATACATTATTATATGCATACGAGCTCTCCTTATAAGAGAATTTCTATATAACAGGCAGATTTTAGTGATTAATAGCGTTCTCTTATAGCGAGGTTCCAGTGTAACATTCGTTGTTAGTGGCTCACGTACGAACTAACACGTCAGGAAATCCGTTTAAATGTGTCTTTTGTGAAGCGGACTTTTCTACTCAAGGAGGCCTTGCCCATCACGTCAGGAAACACAAAAGTGATAGAAAGAAACTTGCTAGGGCTCAGAGAAGTAAAAATCGTCAAACTTGTCGAGTGTGCAAAATCCGATTCTCACAACGTTTCAACAATAGAAATAATTCTGCAGGAATACATTTGATAGCCGATTGTCATGACAAAGAAGCAGGGAAAATGTGGCCCGTATTAGGTTTGGAATATTATAACAAATATTTTGACCTTGGACTTGAAAATCAAATATAGGCTGTGTTAATTGTTAGACTCTTATTGATTGTTTAAATTTATTTCTTCATCATTAAATAAATATTTTTAACCAATATTTATTAGTTTTGTAGGTATTTGCATTCCATGATTCTTAATGTAATACTGAAATCTTTTTTTTTTGGGGATGAATGGACGGATATAAATGGATCAAACCAGGAATGTCAAATTTCAACGAGGATGCAGTAAAATGAAATGCGGTAAAGGCGGAAACAGACCAACACGTCCTCAAGCTGGATGCTGTTGTCATCAAAGAGAAAACGTCTTTAAAGTAAATGATTTTAAACTAGAAAAAAAGGAAAAAGTGTAGTTGAAATTGAAACGTTTAGTGGAATAAATACTATAAGTATAAGCCGCGACGTTATTTGTAAAAAGTAAATATTTGTTTTAATACTCAACTTTTCTAATTATACTCATTGAAGTCATATTTAGATTTTCAACTAATATTCATTAGTTATGTATTTGTGTCGCAAAATTTCCAGTTATTATTAAATATTATTTATTTTTGGGATGAACTCATGTACAGATGGAGCAAACAAGAGTAGTAGTATATTAAATATCACATCCAGATTTTCAATTGATTTTTTCCGGGCATCCCCGACCCGGTGGCAAGGGCTATAATGCCCGAAATCCGTCTCCGCATTGTTATACACTGAAGATCGTTGCACACACAAATACACGTACACACAAAGTATAGGGGAGAAAGTGTGTCAATCGATGGCTCAGCCGATTCCCTCCGAGCCGTATCAGCTGTCCTGCCAACTCTGGCTGCTCTTGAGATGCTTCAACGTTTGTTCCATAGATGCTTCAAAATGAAGCGTATGAAGCACCGTCAAGTTACAAAGCTGTAACTAATTCTGGCTCATACTTTTGGCCCTGAAGTTTCTTCCATCGTCGTCCTCATTCTCACAGCCGTGTTATTCAAGTGGGAAATACTGGACATTTATTCTTTGCTTCAATTACTATTTGTGTTTTTTCTTTTTCTACTATTTAGTAATAGTTTAAATCACTATTTGGACGACATTTATTTATTTAATCACCTAAATAATTTTGGTACATATATAAATATGCTTCAGCAGTAGGTTAACTCATCACAGTTTCCCACATCATCAACAACGATAGAGGAAGTACAAAATTTGTCAGTGGTAGATATGGGTAGGTTTTAACTTTTACAAAGTGCATTTTTAATTTTATATGCTCAAGATTAGCTTTGTAATTAGTCTAAACCGTTAACTCACATGCAAATATATATTTATTTATTATTGCATAGGAGTGTTATAGATGACGAACGTATACAGTGCATAGAGAATGATGTAAATAAAATATCCAAATACTTTGATATTTAATTTCCAGGTTGTACCCGTATCGTTTGAGTGTGTGTTTATGGTAAATTAATACCTTATGACATGCTCTTCTAAGTAAACATATTATAATTATGTTATGTGACGAAATTGAAACCCAAAAAGGGTACAATAGTAGGCGAAGGCTTGCAGTATATATACATTGCAGTTATCGGAATATCCGATTATTTTAAACTTAGATTTCGGGTAGTAGACCTACTGACCAAGTATGCAAATATAATAAATAAATATCTAATATTAAGTTATGTGATAGGGAAATTCTTACAAAATATTATTATGTGGCAAAATTCGAGATAATGGTTATATGTATTATATAGGCATGCATTACCGGAATTTAACAACTTGGTTACCCGGTTCCCAACATATTGACAACACATATATTTACCACCTAACATATCTTAACTATACATGTGGTTTGATTTTAAGTTGTTATATTACAATTCCAAGTTTCGGATTATTAGGTAAATTAATAACAATTATGGCGGCGCTAAATAAGTATGTATATAACGTAATTTAATATAAGCTTTTGCCAGAGTTATCATAGTTACAATATAGGTTTTATGTTATTATCTGTAACATAGAAATGTAATATAACCACTTAACATCAAACTACACATTGCGAAGATATTTTAGGTGGTAAATATATGAGTGGTCAGTGTGTTGGAAACCGGGTAACTAAGTTGTTAAATTTGGATAATATATGCATATATTATACATACATTTAGTCATTATCTCGGATTTTAAAACATGGAATGTTTTTTAAGTATTTCCCTATTAAACATATTATTAGATACTTATTTGCGCTATTGACAAACGTGGTCAATATATGCATATGAATATACTGTTACAAGGGTAAAGGCATATCGTCTAAGCTTTCAAATACGTTATGAATAACTATTAGTATATATAGATTGATTTTATGTAACTAGAATACAATTCTGTATTTTAGTTTTAAAATTTACTTTTAATTTTCAGATTTGTTAATAAATATTTTGAATTTTTTTTTATTTTGATGTTTCGGTCTTCTCGAAATTGACGTCTTGCGGCGTATGTCTGTCAAAATCCTGTTTCTGGATTGGACTTAAGGATGATTCTTGCGTGTGTGTGGCAGGCTATAATTATTCAAGTCCAGATTTTATGTGGGTCCTTAAACCAGGAGCAAGATGTCAGGATTTTAACGGACTTTATTGTGGCAGTTCATTATCATTTTCGCCGACTTCAACCACTGACATTTATTTTGATCCGTCCATGATTTCGAGTAAGTACATTTAAATTTTTTTTTTATATTTACTAATAAATTATTGCGCATAAAAACATATGCAATAATAATTAAACTTTGTTTTGTTATGAACATTTAATATTTAATTTTGTGCTTCAATAATTTGCAGCGGGTAATATTTTTTGGCTTGTCGTTGGAGCTCTGGTTGCTTTTACAGTGTTAATGTGTTGCTGACATTCTCTTCTGATCTTCTACAATAAACGACTGCGTCCCATATTCGCTCCAGTTTTTGCTTTGATAGACTTTATTATTGAAGGACTTGTGGTAGGAATATTTACGTTTCGGGCTGGACTCGTTAGTATTTCGAGAAGAAGAATACGAATCATTGCCCGTCGCTGCTGTTTCTATCCCTATGATCCGTATCATGAATATATAGAAAATTACCGTCAATTCAATTACATGGATAAAATCTTTCTCAAGACGGTGACAATCAATCTCAGTCGAACACAGTTCCTCCCCCTTCTTCAGCAGGCCCAGCTCAGAATGTATACGAAGAGATTCCTGGAACTTCTTCAAATTCCACTAAACCAGCATCCCCAACTTCAGCTGCAATTATTAATTGTCAACAAAAGCAACAACAAAAACAGCAGCAGTCAACCTCTGAAGCTTCCGGTCGAGAGCAGCCGTCACGCAAAGCCAAATTATACACACCTGAATTCCCGAAGACAAAAATCCCGCTCAAAAAGGCTAATAAAAAAATGATCTCAGTGACTGATGTATTTTAATTATTATTATTATATTTACGTAACGGTTGTATCTCCATTTTGATGTTTTAGAATGTATTTTTGTGCACATTTATTTGTTCAAAAATAATAACAATAATAACTTCGATATTAGTATGATAAAACATTGTATCTATGTCCCTAAGCATTTGGAGTGCCCTCCAATCAGACCTTTTTTAGAGATACGTTCATGCTTCTAATATAATGTGTGTACATACAGAGCCCTTCCTCACCATTATTGCTTTAGAAATGTGAAGGCTCCCTTTGGATTGAGTATATAATTAGAAGTTTACTGACGCCTCAGAAAGTCTGCACAATTTTATTTGTAAGCATCAGTACTTTCACAATAACAATAATAACACCAGCCGCCGCAATTGAAGTTTTTTTCTTCTGGCTAAAAAATTTGGTTGTCATTTCAACTTAATTAACAATGTATAAAAATACAATCAGATTTTAAAATAATTCATCACAACGATTGTCACGACATCATTAGCACGTATAACAGCACCAATAACAGCTTGTCCAGGTCGGATTTCTTTCTACAATATTTATAACGGTACTTACGTTCCTAAAATTTTCACAATATTTATAGTCATTAAATTTGTATACATAATAATTAACGTAGTCATTCGTCATCCGGTAGGTTATCCGAAATATGTATACCAGTCCGTTTATCCGAAGAAACAGAGGGACCAACAACAACGAAGTTTTCCAAATCATTTATCATGATCATGTTATTTGCGAGGACACTGAATCCTGAAAATGATGACCCTGATCCATTATTTTTTGTAGCAACTGCTATAAAAGCTATTGGCGTTCATAATTACAAGGATATGATAGTCTGGTTGATATCGTAAAAGGATAACAAAGAGATAAATATATAAATCAGATTTTGTAACCCGTATGCGTATTTCTGTATTTCTATACAATAGCCTATTTTTAAAATTATTTTTAATTATTATTTATTATTTATTACATTGGATTGGTCTAAGGATGTTTTTGTTGAGGAACCAGGAGGTATTGTATACATAAATTTTGTTTGATATTATTACCTGACATTTTTCCAGTGTATATATATATATATGTGTGTGTATGTACCTCATGATATTTATTATTTCAGTTTATAAATTTCTCACCCTGGTAAGACATACCAGAAGGAGGTCTTGCCTGCCATTTAAAAACTTTAAAAGCATGCAAAAAAAGTTGCAATCAGAGTTCAATCAAAATTGAATCTGCATCAGAATTATTCCTGATGTCACCAACTGTTAGTCCTGATCATCAACACCTCTACTAGCCCTGCCAACACCGCCTTCACGATCAATAATAATGAGTCAGTTGGACAACACATTAGAATCAGCAGTAACCCACGTGGAAAACATCAGAGAAGGTCAATTTTAATGTGACATTCAAGATTGCAAGAAAAAAGTTACACTAGAGGACAATTTAAATACACATCAAATAAATGCATTTGGAAATTGGAAGATCCCTTTGTGCACATTGTGATGACAAATGCAAGCACAATTTAGAAACATAAATGTTTTGAGCAATATAAAAAAAGTCACATATGTAAAAAAAATGGTTGCTACGAAAAAATTGCAACGACATATTACTAATAAACACGATAGATTAAAATCTTTCTGTAGATTTTGTGGTAAAGAAATGTTGAGTATTTGTATAAGTCGTCACGTAAGCTCTAGCTGTAAAGAAATTAAGTTCGTTGTCTTCAAAAAGACAATGATGGTGAAATCAGTCACAAAAACATGTAAAGGCGTCGGAAGTGCTAGTATGAATATTATCCTACATCGGCATTACAAGAGAGTGGTTGTTAAATTAGGCACTAAATGTGTTAACATAAAATTACTAAGGAACATAGGCAATTTAAATTTACTTAATAGAAGTTAATAAACTAGGCTTTTTAGACTTTGATGCAAAACGACACAGACGAATTAAGTTTTCCACATGGCCTTATGGTAACCATCGTATTGATAACCTGAATTTTTCTGAATTATGAACAAAATGAATCAGTAACAAACAGCAAAGATAAAGAGTAGACGTAACTTCAAATAGTTGTTGAATTGTAATACAAAGCTTTTTAAATTGAGCAACCATCATTGTTTATTTACTTAAGTTTTAAAATATTAACAAAAAATTATCAAACTTTATTACATAAGGCCATGCCAAAAAGATGTTTGTTCATCAAATATTTAGGTCTCGATCACTAAAACTTGGAGCAGCAGATAAACTAAAATTCAACTTCAAATCTTTTGATTCGGAATTTTCTTCATTGCAAGAAATTGCAAGTTCCCACGATTTTATTAATTCTCCGTTGAAGGTAACCATTGTAACCAACAAGAAAAATGTCGGCAACATTATCAAAGCTTTAAGTGCTGAGAAAATTCTTCTAGCTGAAACTGGAGAAAATAACAACAAAGTTTCACTGCCATCAAACCCGTTGTCCACATATCTTACGAGCCCGTTTGAGACCCAGCGGCTTCTGCAAATCGTAAGATTTGTACATGACATAGGCTCGGTGCCTAGAACCACGGGAACAGGTATGAATTTAAATATTTTGCGTGGTTTGGTGCCATAAAAGTATTATTAGGACAATTTATATCTATTGTAGTACATCTGTTTAATTTTTATTCTTTGTGATTTAAATATGTGTTTTTAAAGTAGGTATTGTTTATTTTCAGGTTCTCATTTCGAACCACATTATAGTCACACTACCGGAAAACATGGTGGGACTTCTGACGTGTAAGAGGTCTGATGGTTTAGGGGTAAAATAAACAATCATTTTGAATTAAAATGAATATAATTTTATATGATTTTTTTTCCTTTTTATTTCCATTTGAAGAAACTTTGAATAAATATTGAATGACTAATAACAACTTATTTTTGACACAGGAAACCATTGACTAGGACTTTACCGGCCCCATCAAAATAATTTTAATAAACACGTCGAGCAAAGCCCTAGCTATTCCAAAGGCATCGCGTGTTGCCCAGCTTGTGGTGTTACCATTTTTAAAAACTCATTCGATCAGTACCTTCTCCCACGAATTGGTGGTTTGTTGTCAACTGGCCAGTGAAATTGTAACACAATATTCAGGTATTTATTAACGTCCTATTTATGTTACATGTAAAATAATCATTAATTGTGATTATACACTGAAACCTCGCCATAAAAGAACGCTATAAATCACCAAAATCTGCCTCTTATATGGAAATTCTCTTACAAAGAGAGCTCGTATGCATATAACTATGTATAACATGCGAATTCAAAGAATCTGTTATTGAGAGAATTCTCTTATATGGAGGCCTCTTATAGCGAGGTTCCAGTGTACATACAACAAAGCAATTTAACAAAACATCAACGAATCACCCACAAAAGAAAATGGCTTTTTATCTGAACCACATGTTCCAAGGCTTAGTGAGAAAAAGTTACAACAACGAAAAATTAAAAACTTTATGTGATGATATATGACGGATAATAATCCTCAATCTATAAACTTAAAAAATCGTCGCTTCGCAACGATTTACGGTACCCCTAAAGGGGTGCTACTGCGAAGGGGCAGCGCCAGCTAATTATTACCCATATTTATTTATCAGCAGGATTCGTCAACGTTTAAAACCATTACAGCATGTATTATCCTAGTTATTTTTGTAATTTACAGCAAATAAATGGCATTTTGATCGATACTTTTTTCAAAACCCGAGTAAAATCAAAAATGTTAAACCGATTTGCTTCGATTTCAAATAATATTCAAATAATTTCAAAATCGGATGAATTTTGTAAAACCCGGGTAACTCCAATTTTAAACCGATTCGTTAAAACTTTGAAATATTCCATGCCCTAGGCCTGAAAACTTTTTATACCAAATTTCAGCAGAATCGGATGATTTAAAACAAATACCCGGGTAATACCGATTCGGCTCAACTGTGAGATAATTAAAGTAATATGCCTGGAGACTATGTATTCCAAGTTTCAGCAATTTCGGACAATTTTTTACAAATTACCCGGGTAAGTCCGACACGGGTGACACGGTTCGGCGCACCACGGGTTATTGAGTTATCGTGCAACCGGACGTACGGACATATACCTTAACATCGGGGTCCGCGCCCCCGGGGGTGCTGCCCCTAAAAAAACTCAATGCTTTTAATTTGTAAAAATGTCAAAAAATAAAAATATGAAATATTTTTAAAAGAACATAAATAAAAATTCAGATAATTTGAATTTTTAAAGCCACATTGAATAACAATAAGGGTTAATCTAAGTTATTTTAAGCTGCAATTAAATAGAAATAAATAATTAAATTAAATTGTAATAATACAAATTTCAGTTATTGAAAAAACGTTGGTTAATCCAAACATTCTTAGGAAAGCGACTTTGTATTTTAAAATAATGTATACTTCCTATATAGGAGAATCTCCCAATACATTAAAAAATAATTTTTTTGATTTATCGTGTTTTTTTATATTGAGGGTCCGGTGTAAATCACTAAAATCGCTCTGTTTTTATATTTACATTGTACAAAACACGAAGCAATTTCATATTCGTGAAAACCGGTGTCCAATCAAAACACTGCTGGGCTAGCCTAAAACATGGAACGAAAACATGGAACAAAAACATGGAACAGACATACTATTATATGGAATACAAAAACATGGAACACACTCACTAAAACATGGAACGAAAACATGGAACGAAAACATGGAACACAAAACATAGAACAAAGTCACTATAACATGGAACGCAAAACATGGAACAAA
>JAQGAK010002551.1:0-19618 GCA_034696945.1 Lipothrix lubbocki
TTTCTTTTAATTTTGTATTTTCTTTTAATTTTGTATTTTCTTTTAATTTTGTATTTTCTTTTAATTTTGTATTTTCTTTTAATTTTGTATTTTCTGTTAATTTTGTATTTATTTTATTTGGTATCTTTTTTAGTTTAGTTTTTTTAAACATTTTTGTATTTTTTGTATATGAAATATGTTTTGTGTTCATTAGTTTCCTGTATTTTTTATTTTCATATATTTCTTTTTGTAATGCGTTTCAATGTTTCCATATCGTTCCTTCAATAATTGTCTATATTTCCGTTAGTTCCCATCACTTTTTAATTTTCCTTTCAAGCTCCAGAAACTCCGACTGGCCTTTTATCCCACGCATTTTTTATTTACAACTTTCTCCCTAAATAATCAGATGTTCCCAAAGCAATTTAAATAATTTCTTTATATCCTTTTGTCAATGAAATGTTTTGCTCCAGAAAATATTTGACGGGAACATCCGAGAAACTTTTTATGAATGCTAAAACGGCATGAAATCTTGAGCGAAAAGTAAATTAACAAAAAAAGCAGCTAAAGTGTAATTAATGTACGGGGGAATAATCAAAGCAAAATCTACAAAAGGAAAGTCAAAAATTGCAAAAGGGGGAAATAAAAGGAAAGGATGGGCGAGAAAAAAATAAAAGTAAAAATAAACGTAGAAGTAAAAAGGAAAAGGAAAAATGGCATGGAAAAAATAAATGAAGGTAGAAATAAAAACAAAAATAAAAAATTGGAGGTGGAATTAAAGGGAAATAAAGAAGGGATAAATGTGACGGAATGCAGGAGGAAAAGTAAAAACTATGGAAATCAGCTTTGGAGAAAAATAATATTTTGCGATATTTTTTCTGCTGGGCATAAAGGTTAACTCGTTGATTAAGGTCAATTAACAGCTTGGCGTAAGTGAGTTGATTCATTATCTGTGTGTGTGTGTGTGTGTGTAATTTAAAAGGAGATAATGGCTGGGAGAAGTTTTCCCCATCCTCCCCCTCCCCTCTCCCCACCCTCTCAACTCACACACACTGTACAATTCCCCTCCTCGCAACCCGATCATGTAAATTTATGAATGCCCGGCAAAAGTGAGAGAGAACTCCGCTCATTAGAACAACTCGAATGCTCCTCCATTCATTTGTGAAAAACAAATGGGAGATTGAAGTTGATCCTGATTCACTCCCCAAAACTGGAACTCCTTGAAAAAGCGCTTAAAGGAGATAAAAGAGCAGGAGTCTGGAAGGCCAATTATCCCCTCCACTCCTCTCCTCTCCTCTTTTGGCATTCCTCCGCAACCCACGCCCGCTTCCCAAATCACCAAGTCATTATTCCTATTTCCACCCACTTTTTATTTCATTCCAACTTTCAAAATTAATTCACCAATTTCAACAACTCCATTTTCAAATCAACGATATGTAGGAAATTAGAAATTAAGAAATTAATTGAAAAACAAATAATACAAAACATTTAAATCATAAATCCTATTGAAAATATTTTAACTTTCGAATATTGCAATTTTAAAATATTTAAATCACAAATTAAAAATACAAATAATTACTCAAATTAGTAAGATTAACTTCAAAATTAAAATATTCAAATTAATAATTAAAAAAGTTAATAAAAATAAAAATATATAATTTAAAAAAAAAACACTCAAATAGTAAAATAAAATGCAAAAATATAAAAAATAAATCAGAAACAAAAATATTAAAAAATAAATTAAAATACAAAGATATAAAAAATAAATTAAAATGCAAAGATATAAAAAATAAATTAAAATACAAAGATATAAAAAATAAATTAAAATGCAAAGATATAAAAAATAAATTAAAATAAGGAAAAAAAAATTGAATTACGGAAAAATAAATAAATTAATTAAAAATTTAAATAAAAAAAATTAAAATACGGAAAAATAAATTGATTAATTAAAATATTTGGGACAATTTGGTTGAAGGAATTATGGAGTTTATGCATATTTGTAATGATAGGGATTTGAAGCTGAGTGTCCGGGATGTGAATGCCCTGTTTAATGTATGTATATATAAATTACCTGATTACCTGTGTTGTCCAGTTCCCTCCTTGACGTTTCCCTATATATTTTTTCCTTGGAACTCACAGCATGGTTTTGGCATGCCTTGTAATTGCAATTTTTGTGGGGTTTGACCCACCTGCAATTACAAGGGCATGGACTATAAAAGCCATGCCGTGAGTGTCCAGGAAGAGATCTCTCGCCATTAGTTTTTTGGACTTCGCTGGAACTTCTCTCTTTTTGTGTGTGTTGGGATTTTGGGGTATCTCTCTTCATTTTTGAAAAGATTTATTTTTATTGAATTATATTCAATATTTTGTATTTGGGGAGTTTTCTCATTGAGGATTTATTGGGGAATTGTGAGAAGTTGTTGGTGGAGTATAGGATTTGTTATAGTATTATTGTATAATTTGAGGAATTGTGTTTTTTGGGAATTTCTATTATTGAAATTAAAGAGGAATTAGGAAGGAAGGATATATTTTTGTGTATTTGTGCTCTAACATCTTATTTGCTGCTGCATCATCATCTCCCGTTTCGTGTAGTACATTAGGCAAAGGTGTGCATCCTACCTATTGTGCTGCGCTTGTGATTGATTTATTATTATATTATTATTATTATTTATTGAATATTTATATTTATTTAATTGTGTGCAGTGTACTGCACACATAGGTATATACGTTTGTCTATACATATTTTATTTATTATTTTGTTTTCTTGCCCACAATACGGAAAAATTAATTAATTAATTAAAATACGAAAAACAATATATATTTTTAAAAAATTTAAAAAATATTTAAAACAAGATAATAAATTAAAATTTAAAAAAACTCAAATAAATAATTAGAAATTAAAATTAAAAAAAAATTCAAATAAATAATAACAATTTATTACAAATAAAATCCACACAAGAATCTAAATTGAAGTAAACGAAAGAAAATATTTTGAAAAAATAAAAAGCGTGGAAATGTTAACCATAAGGAAGATACTGAGAATTTGGCGGGAGTTGTTTGGCATAAAATAGGTAATATATTATCAAGTATTATTTTGAATGGGAATCATGGAAGATATGAAGGGATTGGGGTTTCAGGTTGGAGGGAGACGAGGAAGAAAAAGAAGACGAAGTTGGAATTGCATGGAATAGGCTACCCTATATCATGTGTTTGAACTGCTGGTGAGAAAATGTGAGAGAGCGTGAAAGTTCTTTGGAAATGTACAGGGGAATACGTAAATAGGAGCGGAGGAGTGAAAATGCAATTGGCGGGAATCTGCAGCGCATTCAAATGGACATTTTAAAAACGTTCCAGGAATTGCCAAATACAAATGCAGTGCGGACAGGCTCCTTAAGTGCGCTCACGAGTCATCACAACTCACCATCACCTCTCACAAGTAATCCCGCCCTCTTAACTCCACAAAATATAACTCCGCAAAGTCCCACCATTCCATTTTATTCCTCACAAAATTCCCTCCAAATTTCCCACTACCTTTAAATTTACAACAAATAAAAATTTTAATTAATTTCTAAATTTTCAAAAATAGTGTTCAAAAATTCAAAATTATTTTAATTAAATTCAAAATTAATTTGAATTACTAATTTTATTTAGATAGTAAATTTAAAATTTTACAATTAGTTTGCCAATTAAATAAAATTATTTACTTGTGATTTTTAAATGATGAACATGAAATTTCCCCGAAATCCCAAATGTTAGGCAAATTTTGAAAATTAAATTCCCGCTCCACGTACCCTGTAGTAATAATAACATATTATAGGATTTAAATAGGAGCATAAAATAATGTGGAAATTTGGAAAGATGGAGAAAATGGTGCGGAGATTGAAAGGAGATAAAATAGTTGGTCATAAGACTTTTTGGAGGGGGGAGCGCGGGGTTTTGTTCTCCCAGAGGAGAAATGAATAATAAGAGCGGGAGGGAAATGAAAGCGGAAGCTTTTAAACTCTGTGGAGATGAAAGGTAAGGTGAAGTAAAGAAGAAGAGTAAAGTAAAATAAGGGAAGGGAAAGGATTGGGGAAGATAATTAGAAATGAGGAAATAAATGAGAGAGAAAAGAGAGGCGGGTGTTGGTGCTTGGGAGAGAGAGGGGCAAGATTTAGGAGGGAATTTCAAATAAGGCGAAGCGTGTAGAAGACACGGACGGGGTAGTTAGCCGCGTCCCAATTACAACTTCCACGTACAGAAAAAGACGTAAAAGAAGGGAGAAAGTGAAGAGGAGAGAGAAAGCAGAAGAGAAAGTCAGAGCTTTTGTGTGTGAAAGAGTGCGAGGGATCCGAACGGAACAACGGCAGGACATTCCACAAAACTGTCATGTTTTCCTCTTGTCATTCCTATCTCAAACACACATTCCCGTCCCCTCACACTCCCATCATACAACCAATTTCATGCGAGTCAATTCTCCCGCCCCTCCGCATCCATGCCTCCATCATCCTCCCTTCCATCTTCTCATGCGGAATCCCGCCGACCAAATTGTCACGGCGGCAAAAATCCTTCCCATTTTTTATTTCTCCTATTGTTAGAATTTTTTCAAAAAAATCTCTAGAATTCAAAATTAGATTTACTGCTAAATTCCCAATTTAATTTAATTTATTTTATTCTGTCAATAATGTAATCAGAAAATTCAACTAACTGCTAAAAAATTCAGGACATATTTAAAGAATTTAGAAAATATTACAGAAATTCAAAAAATATTAAAGAAATTCAAACAATATTAAAGAAATTCAGAAAACATTAAAGAAATTCAGAAAATTCTCAATTAAATTTACACTTCAAAAATGCATTTCAATTTTGGAAAGTTTTAATTTGCTTACAATTAAAAAAAAATTTGTATAGAAAATAAATGTAAATAACATCTAAAAAATATGAAAAAATGAGTCTATAGAAAAGGCAAAACGAAAAACGAGGAATGTGGGAAAGCAGTAGGAAAAACCCACGGAAGACGGTGGAGGAGCGGAAGGAAAGTCGGGAGAAAGCAGTAACTTTGCGGTTGGGAAAGTGTATTGGAAAGTTTATAGTTAGGTGAGTGGAACATATTTTGCGACTTGACGAGCCCAAGCTGGTCGACCCTTTACATTTATTTTGCCGACCTCGTCTTTTTTGGGAAGTTGTCCGATAAGAAGAAAGTAAAGTATACGTTTCCCTTGGCTATGGCTCGGCTTGGTTTCCCTTGGCTCGCAGCTTTTTCTTTGCTGCTGCTGCTTTCTCTGCTACGTGTCCGCGGGTCTGGATCGCTCGTGTGTTGGTCGACATCAATAAGAAATGATCATATTAGAAATCCCGAAATGGCTTCATCTCTATATTTTTACGACATTCCTCTCGCTTTCACACTCCGACTTAAAAGTTTCTGCGGGAACGTGTAGCATATTACGTCCGTGTGGATGTCTGTGTGTGTGTGAGGGATGGAGCGGTCGATAGATTAAAGGAGCCGATTTCTTTCCTTCACCAGCGCCCTAAACTTGTTCCGTAACAGTTTAGATTTACAATATTGAAGAATAATAGGACCTCAGCTGCAGCTCCTTATCACTCTACTTTCCCCAAAATCCCTCCTCGCAGCTGTCCCTCAAGGTACTTTCTCAATATTTACGGCCCGACCTCAGCCACACACACACACAAACTACTCATTTCTACACCCAACACACCATGGCCCGTATTTTGTCAACACTTTCTCATTCAACAGATAAACAATTCTACACAAATATTTTTTCATTCCTATTAATATCATTGGTGAAAGTACCATTTGAGAAAATTTAATGCTCACAAATTTAAACTTTCTCCTTGAAAATAAAACATCTTTTGCAAGCTTATACCTCCAAAAGCGCATTTTCCCAAGACAAAGTTCAATTTCTCCAACAGGACGTGCACGTTCTTCAAAATAATAAAGTACTTTCTGCCTAAGAAAGCAAACTTTCTCCATAAAAGAAAACCACATTTTCTACAAAAAATCAACTTCTCTAAAAAGCACATATTTATAATGAAACAAGCTCTTACTGGAGAAAATTACACTTTCTCCTTGAAAAATTTCACTTTTTCCTTAAAAAATTTCACCTTCTCTTACAGAAAGTTTACTTGCTCTAAAAATTCACTTTCTCCAAAAAATTCACGTTCTCTAAAAACATTCATTTTCTCCAAAAACAATATTCACCTTATCTTAATGCCACTTTTTTCAAAATAAAGCAAAATTACTCAAAAATAAGGCGAACTTTTTTTAAAATAAACTAAACTTTCTCCAAAATAAAGAAAACTTTCTCCAAAAGAAAACACTTTCTCCCAAATAAAGGGAACTTTCTCCAAAAGAAAGCACACTTTCTCCAAAATAAAAAAAACTATCCAAAATGAAGCAAACTTTCTCCAAAATAAAAAAAACTATCCAAAATAAAGCAAACTTTCTCTAAAAGAAAGCACGCTTTCTCAAAAATAATGCAAACTTTTTTGAAAATAATGCAAACTTTTTCCAAAATAAAAGGAACTTTCTCCAAAATAAAGCACACTTTCACCAAAAAACAGTTTCTCCACATGTAACCCCTTTTTTAAAATAAAGAATATATTTTGTATGAAAAATACGCTGTCGCCATTGAAACTACTTTCTCCCAACGAAAGTGCAAAATTACTTCCATAATGCAAGAAAATTTCTCCATAAAAATGCACCAAAAGAACTCCCCAGTATGCAATTGAAACAGGTTCAGTGATCAATGAAGCTTTCTTCGTTACGTCGCAACACACACACACACCAAAATATACAGACTCCCTCCTTGGGAATGTCGTAAAAATTGTATGAAGACGGCCTCGATAGATATCGGTATTGGGGATTTTGTCGAAAATGAAAATCTTGAACAGGAAAGTGAAAAATGGTCCTAAAGGAAAAAATATTCTTGACAATAAAAATAGCAGGAAGACTTGCACCCTTGAAAAAGGTATAGAAAAGTTATCTCCCAGAATTAAACCTTGCCATTCTGCCCAGGACGGTTTAATACCGGAAAATGATACGCCTGTATATACACACATATGTACATACATGAGAAAGCAGGTTCGTTTTTGAAAGTGCTGGTTGCAAAACTCCCCATCAGTCATCCCGCTTGTTGAGGAGAAGAGACAGGGAGCAGCGCTCGGTGGATTCTCTTCTGGCTCTTTTGTGCGGTCTTTCGGGACTGCAGTCAAGTTGCTATTTTTTCCGAAACTCATCTCCCGCCATGTCGTCATTAGTCACTGCTCCTTGTAATGACGGGTAATTGAATACCAAGAGAGCAAGCTTCACTCCCGAAATTAAATTAGAACCCGTTTTTCCCTTATTATTCTTTATTACTCCCGCCAAGCTCCCAAAGATACTTACGCCAAATAGATCGAGTCCTCTCTGCCACAGCTTTCTCTACGCTTTTCCACCACTTTTCTTCATTTTCCCCATGATTTCTCCCGCTTTCTCCACATTTCTCCTGCTTTCTCCACCATTTTCCCCTTATTTTTCACTTTCATGTGTACATTCCATTTCCTGCCTTTCCTGATTTTCTGCTTTCACCAGACCTTCTTATCGAATCCTGATTGCTTTCTCCATTTTTTATTTACTCTTTTTTATTTTTTACATGCTTAGATGCTTTTCCACATTACGGAGGTGGTCACTTAATTTGTTAAATATAATATTATAGGCCATTTCTACAATTTCAAGTGCTTTCTCCCAGTTTTATGCTCTTTCTCCAACAGTCATGTGTGCTTTCTCCAACATACATTTCTATTATTTTCGACGATTTTTTAAATTTTAAGTGCTTTCTCATTAATTTTATGATTTATTTAAATTGTTTGTACTTTTTCCAACAAAAATCTCTACAATTTCAGACGATTTTTCAAAATTCCAAGTGCTATCTCCAAATTTTAATTATTTTTCCAAATTCGTTTTACTTTTTCCAACTGTAATTTTTAACGCTTTTTAAAATTTCAAGTGCTTTCTCCAAATTTTAGTTATTTTTCTAAATTTTTTGTACTTTTTCTCTAACAAAAATCCCTACGGTTGTAGACGATTTTTACAATCTAACTTGCTTTCTCTTGCAATTTTTAAAGCTTTCTTTAAAAACGTTTCCGCGCGTTTTCCAAATTTTGTAAAAAAATATTTATTTTACGGTAGATCGGAAACGTATTTTAACTGGGAAAATGTTGAAAGAATGGTAAAAATTAATGAAATTAAAAGGGATTGGTGCCCACGCGATAATTTGTCGCATTCGGAGAAAAGCGTTTGGTTTTGCTTAAATGTTTGGTTGTCGGTTGACAATTTGGAAATGCAGTTTGGGGATGCGAGTGACAGGGCAGAAGTGAGTGAGTGAAGGAGTAAAACGGAGGCAATTTCGTTGGAGCGTGTGTTGGTTGGCAAACATGAAATTATTTATTGAAGCAAGGGCCGCGTAAGAGCTCTTCTTGTACTCCCGCCCATCAACTGATCATTATTTCCCTCAATTATTCAGACTTACCTGACATTTTTCACCGGTCCACTCTCCAGCCTTCCCTTTTCTTTCCTCACCGGACCAGACGCCCCGCGACCACAAAAACCTGCGGCGTCACAACAAAATTCCCTTTATTTAGGCAAATCCTCATATGCAAACATTAACAAGTGTATTCAAATTTACTTTTCACGAGCTCGCGAGCAACAGATCAAGAAGGTAAACATTTTCAAATGCCTTTGGGAACAGTTTTTATTCTCATAATTTTTTTAAAAATTAATTACAGATAATGTTATAAAATTAGAAAAAAATCAAAATTTGGGGAAAAATTTTAAAATTTAAGGAAAAATATCAAAATTTAAGGGAAAATATCAAAATTTAAGGGAAAGTTTTAAAATTTAACGAATTTTTTTTTAATTTGTTAAAAAAATCTGACAAAAATATTAAAAAATTAAAAGAGAAAGCGAATTGGTGAAAGTCAGTAAATGAAATTGCAAATCCGGGAGTAAGCTCATAAAACCCGGGCGTTTTGAAAATCCGAGAGATCCTACAGGTGAAAGTGTAGGCCATAAAAAGTAATAGGAGGGCCGGCGTAAATTTAAAAGTAATATCCAGCTTTTTAGCAAGAGCCTAAAAAGAAATAAATTCTGACTCAATGCAATTTCCTCCTGCCTCTCGCCAATAGAATTAATGTCCCTGTGCAGAATTTAATATCCTTTATAGGAGGATATTAAATTTCGGCCGCGAAACACAAAAAAGGAAAATTATGAGGTGAGAGGCCTGGTAGAAAAATAAATAAAAGGAAATGAACTCTTTCAAAATCGGAAATAGATCATGCATTACAAGAGGTTATTAAGGGTCCGGGCAGAGTAAATTGGATTTTCGCACCACTTATTTCTTCCCAACTACACTCCTGACCCCTTACGTCCTTTCATTTTCCTATATGGAGAAAGCACTCAATTATTTCTAGTAATTTCGTTGAAAATTCCTAATTACACAAATTCAATTATTAACGTGAAAGGAGAAAATTTGCATAAATTAAATGAAATTACACTAAAAATTTGCTTTTTTAAATGAAAAGAAAACTTAAGAGTTAAAACAAGATAATTTAAAATTGTTTTTGAAAAAAATCAAATTAAAAATGTTCTAAAGAAAATTCATATTGATTAAAATTCTTGGAAGAAAATAATTTTTTAAATCTTGGAAATATACGTAAAAATTTAATTCTGAAAATGTGATCGTTCAGAATATTTTAGAGCATTCGTTTTTTACTGGAGGAAGTTAAAAAATCAAAATTTAGTAACAATTTTTAAAAACTAAAAAGATAATTTGTGGAGAAAGTTATAATCTTTATATGAAACTGTAAAAAATAAAATAAATTTTGAAAAAATATTTTTGTTTGTTTGGGGGGAAATGAAAAGAAAGAAAATTCTGGAGAAAGTAATTTTTTATTGTGGAAAACACAAAGTAAATTAAATTCTGGAGAAAGTTGTTTTTTGATTACGTGGAAATTAAAAGTAAATAAGATTCTGGGGAAAGTCCATTTTTTTAAATTCTGGGAAAAGTAAACAAAATTCTAGGGAAAGTCTTTGTTTTTAAATTCTGGCGAAAGTGAAAGAATTTTTAAGAAATTATTTTCTCAATTTCTGAAAAAAGTTTAAAAAATGAGGAGAAAGCGAATATTTTTAAACTCGTTGGTTATGTTTTTGAAAATTAATGGAAAGTATACATAAAATTAGAAATAACAAACTAAAAATAAAAATTGTAAAAGAGAAAGGAAAGAAAAAGAGAATGAGGGAGGGAAAGGAAGGAGACAAGCCTTTGGAAATAAAAGACGTCGGAGGGCGGGAAAAGTGTGAGGACAAAAGTTGGAATTGAATTGTTAAATATGCAAATACTTCTAATTTGTAATACAAATGTGGGTAATTTGAATATCAATGGGTAAAATAAACGCTGAAGGATTAACGCGGGGTTTATTCGATTACTGTAATCTATTCCATTGTTTGTTTATGTAACATCCTCCTTTCCCCCTCCGCCCAACTTTCCTCACAATCCGCGCGTCAAAGGAGAAAGAAATTTGGGACAACTAACAAGGCCGAACATTACTTCCAATCAGCCTCGCTCCCCGAATCCGTCCTCTTTCTCCGTCCCACCCGAGACCAAATCTCCACACTTTCTCAATGAGACTCGTAATTATTAACAACCTTGTTACTTCTTACAAATTCCTCCGCAGTCCTCTCCTTCCGTCAAAATTTCCCCGTCAAAACTTTCTCCTAAAGCATTTCCTGTCATGATTTCCTATTCAGTTCCCCGCTTTCATTCTTTATTTCTTTTCTTTTATTATTTCCTACAAATTTTTGACATTTTTTACTTCAACAAATTCATAATTTTAAGAATTTGATTTTTTAATCAAATACATTTAAAAAATTACACAAAACAACAAAATTGTTTTTAATAAATTTTTTTTAAATGTTTAAAAATTTTTTTTACGTTTTACAAAAAATTTTTAAAAAAATGTTTTAAAATAAAATTTAAAATAATGATTTAAAATAAAATGTAAAAAAATGCTTTAAAATAAATGAAAACGTTGTTTTTAAATTAAAAAAATTGTTTTAAATAAATAAAAAAAAATGTTTTAAATAAATAAAATAATTGTTTTTAATTGTTTTAAAATAAATCAAAAAACTGTTTTTAAATAAATATAAAAACTGTTTTTTAAAATAAAAAATTGTTTTTGATTAAAAATTTGAATGAAATTATAAAAATAAACCAAATAAAACAATTGAAATAATTAAAAAATTAAAAAATGCAAAAAAAAACAAAGAAATTTGTTCGATTAAATAGTGTAAACTAATTTAGAGTAAAAATTGTTTACAGAGCGGAAATTGTGCAAAGAATAAAAGTGCGATTATAGTATGGCGGAATCTTTGTTGGAGAAAGCAATAACATTTACAAAAGGGAGTTTGGTTGGTGGGAAAGCCTTGGTGCTCGCTTTCAGGAGCTCTTTTGATTGTGTTGACATTTGCCATTAAGCCTAATCATATTTGAGCTGCGTAGCTTTATTCGGGAAAGAGTCGGCGGAAAATTAAAGTGTGGAGTGAGAAAGGGAACAGATTGGAAAAAAGCGGAAAATAATTCAAGTCAGGAATGGAACGTGCCGTCTCCACGCAATCAGCGGATCTAAATTTAAAAACGAATTTCCCTCCATCGCCTGCCCCATGCAAGGAACGAATTCCTTCACAACCACGCCAACGCTTCCACCAAAATTATTGAACAAACAATTTTTCCTCTCATTTTTCATCCATTAAACATGTGTCTTTTTACGTGTCCAGGGAAACGAAGCTTTGCATTTCCCCCTCCGCCGTCCACGCTAATTTATAAAGCGATTTTAAATTGGAATTATCGCAAATTTCAGCGCAGGAACTCTTGGGAATTATTACGTTTGCTCTTTTTTGTAGGAAATTTTTAAATTTCCAGCCAAATTTCTAAGAAAATCGGTAATATTTTTGGCAAAGGAATTTTGGGGAACATTGTGGAAAATTTAAATAGTTATTTCAAGAAAATAATTTTTGCAAGATTTTGAATTCTGTTATTTACATTTTGCGGTTAATTTAAATCATTATCGGAAAACAATTTTTGCGGGAGATTTGAATTATTTTATTTTAAAAATTTGCTGGAAATTAATTTAAAAAAAATGGAACTTGATTTTTTTTAAATTTTGCGGTTAATTAAAATAATTTTAGAAAAATAATTTTTGCGGGAAATTTGAATAATATTATTTTAAAAATTTTGTCATTTTTTGTAAAAAATTTGTGTGGCAAATTTGAATTGTTCACGAAATTTTTGGGAAAAAATATTATTTAAAGAAAAGGAACGGAGGGAAATTTAAATCTGCAAAAATAAAACTTGAAAAATTAACCTCGCAGTAAAGATTTTTGCGAGTAAGACTGTCAGATTTGTAGAACCGGAAGTAGGAGGTTGAATTGAAGTAAATTGTGGCATGATTTGTGGGGATTGGGACTTGAAGTGAGAAATAAAGAGAGGAGATAAGTTTGAAGATGGAAAAGTTGGCGACCGGAAGGTGGAGAGGGAAAGGCGGAAAGAAATTTTCCGAACGGAGGAAATTGCATTGAAAATATATAAGTGAAAGCTGCGGGAAAGTGTGGCGGGAGAGGAGTCGGAATGGAAAGTGAGTGGAAGGAGCGTAGAGAAAAGTTTCGGACAAAACCTGCCAGGACAACAACAACGTGTTGAGTCCAAAATACATAAATGCAAACTTCCTTTCACGTACAGAGCAACAGTTCGCTTTTAACACTTTCCCCCACTTTCCCTTTTCTTCCTTTCCCCAAAAATTAAATGCTTTTCCGTGTTCAATTTCACATCAAAACATTTTTTCCCTTTCAAATCATTCTTTTACAATGCTTTTACAACATCCCTAAAACGATTTCTCAAACATCCATGTTTATTTAGAAGAAATTCCTTCACGAATTTTCTAGAAACGCTGAAATTATTTTGAAAAAATATTTTATAATTTTCTTTAAAATATCATTATTGCTTCCATAACAAAATCATTTAATAAATTCTTTTTAAAAATTCCAGAAAATAAATTCAAAATTATTTAGAAGATAATTTTAAAATATTTTCCAGAAAATAATTCCAAAAAATTGTCCAGAAAATAATTTTAAAAAATTGCCCAGAAAATAATTTAAAAATATTTTCCAGAAAATAATTTCGAAAAATTGTCTAAAAAATAATTTTAAAAAATTGTCCATAAAATAATTTAAAAATATTCTCCATAAAAACATGTAAAACATTCCTGGAAAAAATTCTAGAGGAACTGTAGAAATTGTTATAAATACAAAAAGCATTTGACTTGTGGATAAATCGACGAGTGACTTTAGAAATCGCCTTTAGAAACATTTATTTAAAAAAAAGAGAGAAACATAAAGTAAAGTTCGGCGCAAATGAAAAAGTTGGGAATGAAAGTCAGTGGAAAAATGGAAATGTCCAGGCGGGAAATAAAAGTATTTGAAAGAGAAAGAGGAGATGGTTGTTGGGGAGAGAATGGATTGGCGAGTGAGCGTCAAAGATTGATTCTGCGAAATTTGTTCCATTACCCTTTTGAATTTCCTTTTAAATTGTATAAAGTTACTTTTTTTATTAACTCAAGTCTCCTCACCATTTCCGACGCTAATTCACATCCTGTCACACACTTTCTCCAAAAAAAACACTTTTTTTTCAAATAGGATTTTCCTCCACGGACTTTCTCCTTTTACAAAGAAATCCTATCTGGTTGCAAAGGGAAATGGCCGTCTCCCAAAATCCATTACACAATTCCAACGTACAACTTGTTCACACTATGGGAATTCCACTCTTTTGGTAACAATAATCCCAACGTCTACACATTATTAACACACAAAACCTCCTTCCTGCCTTTCACAATCACATTCTCCACGCTCATTCCCTCATTTTCTTCCTTTCCTCCCTTGACCGATCTCCACTTTCACAACAATTTCCAACCATCTTGATTGATCGAGTTTCTTTTTTTTAATTCTTAGGCCCCCTGTAGTTTTTTGGATCTTCCCGCCATAGGGAAGCAAAATTCCAGGAATTTTTGCCGGATTTCCACGTCCACCCCTTCTTATGTGTCTAACGTTGAGCACCGCTTTTGAATCAATTCACCGCAGTTTAAATTTTTGCAACAGTTTTTGAAATTTCTACCCTTTTAACAAATTTCCACCAGACATTTTAAAACTCCATTTTTAATTTCTGTAAATATCTTTAGACGCCATTTTGAATAACTTCTACAAATTTATACCTAATTGCTACAAGTTTAATTTTTTGCCACAAGTTTGGGCGTCATTATAAGTTTTTGTCACAAATGTAGCCGCCATTTTAAGTTTTTGTCACAGATTTAGCTGCCGTTATAAATATTCGTCAAAAATTTAGCCGCCATTTTAGGTGTTTGTCACCAAGTTTTTCGCCATTTTGAGTTTTTGGCACAAATGTTTAGGTGTGATTATAATTACTTTTGAACAAATTAAGCCAATTTAAATTGACGTAGCAAACTCGGACGGCATTGACATTCGCCATTATAAATATTTTTACACAATTTAGGCGCCGTTTTTTAAATTTGATGTATTAAATTTAGGCGCCATTTCAATTAATTTTGAAAAATTAGGGCTATATATATTTTAGATTTTTCTGAAAAATATAGGCGCTATGTTAAACTTCAATAATTTATTATTAATTCATATATGTATAAACACCTTTTTTAAATTTTTGTCCCAAATTTAAACGCCATTTTAACTTTTGTTGACCAATTTAATTTTTAATTTTTTTACAAATTTCAAGCGCCATTATTAATTTTTATCCCAAATGTATGCACCATTGTAGACAATTTTAACACAAATTTAGGCGCCACTTACAATTTGCTTTTCCATATAGACAAAGTCATGAATGTTTAAATCACCATCTTGGAAGTGGCCCGTAGCCTACAGCGCTATTAATCAACGTCAAATTCCACCACGCGCCAATTTTAAATTTTCGAATAGCGCCGTCAGTGTTTACATGGTTGCACAAATGAAATTTTAAATGTGACCGTTATCAATAGATACTTTGTTTAAATACATTTTTTAGAATAACTTTCGACTGCCATTTAAAATGTATGTTCAATTTTGTAAATTTAAGACGATGATTTAATTTTAAAAGGGAAAGTTTTGAGAATGAAAATATTGAGGGATCCTCGCTGGAAAAGTTTAGTGGGACGGGATGGAGGAATTCGGAGTGGTCGGACGGGTGGAATGGAGGTGAAGAAGTGACGGGTTGAGTCGTCCAGCGTGTCCGGGAGAAGGGAAGGGAAGTAGTAAATAAATGGGAATATTGTGTGATAAAAGGGAAAAGATGGATAAATTTGAGAGGAAGGAGCGTGCGAAAGGAGAATTGAGGTGGTCCGCCTGGCGTGCATACATTAACTTATTAATTCATTCCCTCATCTTTTATCCTGCCAAAAAAGCGTTAAAAAAATAAAAGAAGACACTGTGCACATTTGATACGAACGGGGAATCATGATAAGCGTAATAAGCGGAGAAAGTCGATGGAGTAACGGAGCTGACAAGGGAGTCAATGGGAGAAGGAACGGCGCTGCAAGGAACACACAAATTGATGCTAAAAGCCCCAACATATCATCAACCCATCCCTCCATCAACATTCCCGCCTTCCCCAATAACCCAACAACAACAAATTATAACATCTTTTCACTCACACCGGCCATCCCACAAAACCTCTCCCGCTATTTCACCTTCCTTCCTTTCTTCCTTCCAGTCATTCCCAACCTTTTTTACCCCAATTACACAATCTTTTCCCTTCTATGCTCAACAACTTTCTCCTGGATTTTATATTCATTCTTTCTCAATTTGCCCCCCCCCCCCTTAATTTTCTGTGTATTTTAAAATTTCTGTCCGAATTTTTTAATGTTGTTTCGGAAATTTTGGCACACGTTTTACGTATTCTTTAAGCCCAATTTTTCACCATTTTTACAAATTTCAAGTTTCATTTCGTTTATTTTTAAAATTTCAGCCCGAATTTTTGATGTATTCAGAAGAAATTGTAGGCCGGATTTTGTGGATTTTAAAATTTTTGCCCAAATGTTCTAATGTTTACAGAAAGTTTGGCACACGTTTTGTATATTTTCTAGCCCCGAATTTTTCAATGTTTTGAGAAAATTCAAGCTACATTTTGTGTATTTTTCAAATTTAAGCCCAAATGTTTTGATGTTTTCAAAAATTGTAGGTTGGATTTTGTGAATTTTTAAATTTTTGCTAATTTGTTTGATGTTATGGAAATTTTGGCAAAATTGTGTATTTTTCCAAGCTCGAATTTGTCGATGCTTTTATAAAACCCAAATTTTCTGGATTTTTCTCAAATTTGAGCCCAAAGGTGTGCATGTTTGCTCAATTTAGTTGAAAATTTGCTATAGGTTTCTTAAATTTTGGACAGAAATTAAGAAATTATTGAATTTTTTAAAAAAATTTGGTTATTTTTCCTAAATTGTTCCACAAGAATTTGTAATAACCTAGAGCTTTCTCGTTGATGAACGTCGGTTTGTGAATGCCCTCCGAATGACTTGAAAGGCCCCTGCTGGAAGCTGGAAAGTGAGATAAATAATAAAGAGAAAGATGGAAGGACAAAATCGTGGAGAAGGGAAAGTAAAGGAAAGTCTCGGAGAGGAAGACGGGAGTTATTGTGGAAGAAGGAGTTGGGAGAGGATAAATTGGTATTTCGCAAACGTCTCACCTGCCCCGAAAAACTGGCTTGAGAGACTGACAGGCGGAAGTGAGAGGCAGACTGCCGTAATGGATAGCCTCACTCATCGCACATTCCCTTCCTCACACACCCCATCACCCCATACCTTCACTTCCAATGTCCTCATTTTACTCAACTATTAGGCCCAATAAAACCCAATTCCATTTTTCATTCCACATCTCTTCCCCGCTCCGCATTTATTATTCCATCCCACTCTCCAGACTTTCCCTGTATTTTTCTTTAATTTCCACCCTTAAAATCATTAATGACGCTCATTTAGGCCCCTTTCCCTCCAGGACTCTCCATGCACTTTATTTTCTAATTTTTTCTGACAGTTTCGTCCTGTTGTGCGATGATTCTAATTTTTTTTGTGTTCCAAAACTATTTATTGTTTTGAAAAATATTTTACATACAAGGATCCAATTTCTCTGCTTTCGCCAACGTTTTGCTCCTTCCGTTGGTTTATTGCTTTCGTCATTCTTTGATTTCTCCTATTGACTTGCATTAATTTTTGTTTTCATTCCCTTTTTCTCCAACTTTGAGTGCTTTTCCAACAAATTTTTGTCCTTCTGTTATTTTCGCTTTCTCCAGTTTTTGTTATTCTCCAGTAATTTTAAAACTTTTTTTGTCATCCTCCAACCATTTTTGTGCTTTCTTCATTTTTGTGTGCTTTCTCCAAATTTTTTATGCTTTTTGCCCCAATTTTTGTTATTCTCCAGCACTTTTCGTACTTTCTCCAATTTTTGTCATCCAATTTTTGTGCATTCTTAAATTTTTGTGCTTTCCCCAATTTTTGTGCATTCTTAAATTTTTGTGCTTTCCCCAATTTTTGTGCATTTTTCAATCCTTCTGCTTTCCCCAATTTTGATATTTTTTCAATTTCCGTGCTTTCTTCACATTTTTGTGCTTTCCCCAATTTTTGTGCATTCTTAAATTTTCCTGCTTTCCTCAATTTTGATATTTTTTCAATTTTTCTGCTTTCTCCAATTTTGATATTTTTTAAATTTTCGTGCTTTCTCCACATTTTTGTGTATTCTTCAATCTTTGTGCATTCCCCAATTTTTGTGCATTCTTCAATTCTTCTGCTTTCCCCAATTTTGATATATTTGTCAATTATCGTGCTGTCTCCAAATTTTCGTATTTCTCACATTTCCCTTTTTTCCGCTTTGTCTCAAATTTGGGGTTTCTTAATTGTTGTATCTTTCCAAGAATTTTAAACTATTTCTAATTTTGTGTTTCTCTATTATAAATCTAAATGAAATATTAATTGTGAATAAAAGATAAATGGTAGAGGAAATGAATATTGTCGGAAATACATAATGCATGGCTTTGGAGAAGTGGTGGATTCGTTGAACTGACAAGGCGAGCGGGGGAAGAGTGAGGGAAGGAATAATAAGAGAGACATGTTCTTTGCATAGCGCGCCCCACGGAGTCACCTCGGATAATACGCAAAATTTCTGTCCATCAATCTTGACGTATTTTCTCCAGGCATTTGTCTCATCGGATTCTGCTGCATGAAGGACAAAAATGCACGGCGGAATAAATTTCCGTATACGTATAGTTGGGAAAATCCTAAAGGTGGCGGCGGTGCTGCGCGAGGAGCGGAAAGGAAAAAGTGAATAGAATAGAAAATGTTGTGCGGAATTGAAATTCATTCATCATTTGAGGGGAAATAAAATTAGAATCCGCACGCGACTTGATTCCTCGCGCTGCTCCCTGACTTTCCCTATTTTCCACGTAACAACATAACAATTTGAAAACATGACAATGGCCGAGTCCGAATTTAATTTTGAGACCATGAATATTGATAGATTGCAATTCCCTTCCCCATTCTCCATTCTTCCCAAATACTTGCTTATCATTTTTATTATTGTTATTAGCCCCACCGTTTTCCCTGCTCCAAAGCGACATTTCCAATGTTTTTATTCCATTTCTTCCCGTTATTATATTTTTTGCCATTTTTCCTCCCACACAACAGCTGCGCAATTATTTTGACCGTTTGCACGGAATCCACCTTTAGCACTCCCTTCCATTATTTACCCTCGGCCGAGTCCATTTAAATATTCCAACCCTCCGCCTTTGATTAATGAGCTTATGGGGAGATTTCAATCTCTTTACGGACGGCGACCAAGGGTTGCGAATCGCTAGGCAACTTTGCAAAACTCAAAAATCATTCCAGCAACGCATGATTTCCTTCCTTTCTTATTTTAATTCTTCACATATGACACACAAGATTTCCTTACAACTTTCAAATTATTTTGTATTAACGTAAACACAACGAAAAGAATACAAATATAAATTACAAAATTAATACAAAACTAGTTAGACAATTTAATACAAATAAAATTACAAAAAAGAAAACTAATTACAAACTTTAATACAAAACACAATACAGAAAATAACACAAAAACTAAAAAAAATAAGTACAAAAAATACAAAAATTAATACAAAAATGAATACAAACAGCTACACAAATTAATACAAAAAATATTACAAAAATATACAAAAACAACTACAAAAATATTGCAAAAAATAATACAAAAAATAATACAAAAATTAATACACAAAATAATACAAAAATTAATACACAAAATAATACAAAAATTAATACAAACAATAATGCAAAAATTTATACAAAAATTTATACAAAACTTAATACAAAAATTAATACAAAAAATAATACAAAAATTAATACCAAAATAATACAAACAATAATACAAAAATTAATACAAGTATAAACACAAAATTAATGAAAGTGTGAATAAAAAAATACAAAAGTAATGAAAGTGTAAATACAAAATAAATACAAAATAAATACAAAATAAATACAAAATAAATACAAAATAAATACAAAATAAATA
>JAQGAK010002552.1:0-19601 GCA_034696945.1 Lipothrix lubbocki
GATTTAATTATGTATACAATTTAATTAGGTATAGCTAACAATATTCAAGAATATGAAAAGTAGCTTGGGGGAGTATAGTAGGGGGTGAGGGGGGGTGGGGGGACCCGGGGTCGCCGACGAGTAGATCGAAAGCGCGCGAAGCGCGCTGAGATCTACTCGTATGTATATGAATCCATAAGAAAACTTAGCGAACGAAATTTCATTAATTTAACGGGAAAACCTTATTCCATTGTTACCATTTAAACTAAGATGTGCCAACACATGAAGAACCTGTGTTAAAATGTACGTAGTGCCATTGGATCAAATGTGCTATAGGATCAAATGTACCATGCAATAATATAAAATGCGCCATAGGAAATGAAATTGGTTTTTTGCCACTACACTGGAACCTCGCTATAAGAGAACGCTATAAATCACAAAAATCTGCCTCTTATATAGAAATTCTGTTATAAAAAGAGCTCGTATGCATATAACCATGTATAACATGCGAGCCCAAAGGAGCTCTTATAGAGAGAATTCTCTTATATGGAGGCCTCTTATAGCGAGGTTCCAAGGTATTACTAATACATATTTGCTTGTATCTTTCGTTGCGCTATCAATATTGATGGGAATATGGGGCAATATTGCAATAGACTTACTGTATTATTGTCATACATAAACGAATTGCCCGCTATTTTTGTTGTAATTAGTAGTCTTTTTGTCGCAATAGTTACCATTGCCCGATTCTAACTTATCACCCTCGATGTAGCTAGAATATTAGTGATATTCGAAATACTAAATACTTCGAGAACGTTCGGCCGACACCTGTAACGCGTCAGCTACTGGTAGTTTTGAGCGCTCTTATAGGTGTATTGGTTTTATTTATTTGTGAAGTTATTAGGTTAACCTTTAATTTAACATTACAAAATATTCATAAGTTTTGAAATTTAAATCTTTGGACGAACAGAGAAATCCGAGTGGGCAGTCAACCACTACGAGCATTAAAGCAAATTTAAAATTGAATAATTAATCAATTTATAGTATAGACTCAGTCAGACTGTTTTCAAATATATAAGTTAGC
The DNA here is from genome assembly GCA_034696945.1 of Lipothrix lubbocki. Classification (NCBI taxonomy): domain Eukaryota; kingdom Metazoa; phylum Arthropoda; class Collembola; order Symphypleona; family Sminthuridae; genus Lipothrix; species Lipothrix lubbocki. The sequence continues at coordinate 1,061 of JAQGAK010002552.1, forward strand.
ATTGCAACAACCATTTAGAAAATAGAAATACAACTTGTCAACTGCACAAAAATAATACTTCAAGCGTAATTTTAAAGCTTAACCCGGTTTTATTAATTTTGATAACGTTTACCTGATTCAGCTATTTTCTTAGGCATTTCTTCATTTGATACTATAGCAGGGGATGTAACATCATTTAATCAGTGATGACTCTCAGTCGTACCATAAAAGCAATCCAATGCAAATTATTTGTGTACTTAGATAATAATAAGATGCCTATTCGAAAAACACTATACAAAGTAATCTCAGTTCACTAACGACTTCAAAGTTGCCGATTTATTTTTGCATTTCAAGCTAAAAGCAATTCCTGACATTTCGAATGAATTCAAAATCATTCCTTCTAGAACTAAACACCTTGCTTTGCCAAGTCAAAAAACTACTCTTTAAAAAAAATTATTTTCTACTAAAGTTTTTAAGTTTGAAACAATATTTCCAACGAAGTCAAAACCACTATTGTTGGATCTTCATTTAAGTTTTAATTTACTAAATGGTTAATTAATACAGGAATGACTATAGTTTATCCTGTCATATATATTAAGACGTATAATAATATTATAATAATTTACATGATATTGAAAGATATAAAATTATGCATTGGTTTAATTCACACAACACAAGCCGCAAACTATAACCAACAATTATCAACAATTATAATTAGTAATTAGTATACCGTAGTAGATATTAATACATGTTACACGCTCAATATTATTGGCTAACTTGCACATTTAAAGTTAAAATAGTCATTACCACATGTTACTCAGGGTAGACCAAACATTTTTGTAGTAATCGAGAAGAATCATGTATAACAAGGTCATTGAATTGACTATTGATTTTATTACCTAGTTTTTTGCGAATTTATATTTTCAATGCAAATATATTTAAAATAAATTTGACTCAATGCACTTACTATAATAGTCCTGCGTAATTGTCCTCCTCTAATTTCAAAATGTCTTATAGCAATATTGCAAGTTCTGGCTCGACCGTACGAAGGTTACTGACAATGGGTTCTGAAACTTAACATTTTTTTCCTAAAAAAACAGTCTAAATATATATTAAACATAATATCACTTTAATTTTAACGTTCTTAAAGTACAAACAAATATTTCAAAACTCGGCATACTCTCAGTATTGTTTGAAGACATGGTAGAGGTTTGTCTTCACAGCTGTAAATACCGAAAATAAGTTTTAATTTTTCTTTTTCTTGAATTATTTGAGACCGAATTTTAGAGTTGATTGTGTTAACTAAATTCGCCAATTTTCGGTGAAAATGATAATTAGGAAAACCTTTTATGTAAATGAAGAATAACCTAAACATCAACTAAGTGCAGTAGTGATATCTATTTAAAACACAGGGAATGAAAATACGTCAGCAAGCAATTTACTGCCGGATGGAAAAATCACAATAATTACAATGTCATTATCGGTGATTCTAGCGTTTCCTGAATATTGTTGGCATTCTTTCTAATTACGCGGCAAGCGGACGGACAATTAGTTTCTACAGAAAGTCACTAGTTTGTAAATTTACGTTTTTTTATTGAAAATAATTGGTATATTCTACAGTTTCAACCCAAAAAATGGTTTTAATCACGCTTTAGATTTCGCAAAACGTAGAAAAAACCACTATTTGTATTCTCTTCGAATCCAGTATTTAAAACTAACATTTAATACAATTGTTTTGATTTAGTCAATTTACATTTGACAGGCACTTCAGGAGCAACTGGGGTGAGGAAATACGAATGAATAACTCTCTGTACTTATCCAATAAATAGTATTAGTAGAAAACTCTGATTGAATATAAGCACATCAATATACATTGAAATAGGAACTATTACATCGATTGCGTTATCGCAACAAATTTTGTATATGGCGATTATCTCATTCTGCACTAGATGTCATAATAGTTTACCCCTTTTTGCATTTTCACTGATGACGTAAGTGCAATCAGATGCAAACAATGTAAGCTTCCGATTACCTTAGTTGTTTCTTTTACAGAATCAAATGGATGATAGCAGTCCGTATGCCTTTGTAAATGCTTTCTTTGCTCAAGTGTTTTCCCACGATAAAAACGTGCCTCTTGCTGAGATGGAGGCTTACAGGTAGCCAGTAATTCCATTACCAGCTAGTCTTTAAGGTATATTTTAAAAAACGTAATAAGTATATTTAATTTTTAATACAAAAGAAAATATAAATGCAAAGTACAATTTTAAACAAGCGAAGTAATATTAAGAATAACGATAAGAACCTTTTAATTGACGTGCAAGTTATATGAAGGTTATTTAGCCATGTACAATTGTACGGTTTTTTGTAACAGGTATGACAGGGGTGTATTTAAATATGTTCTGCCAATGCTCATTGTTGCAGAACACGCAATAATAAATATTGTTTATTTGTTGTATGATTTATAATTTAGCAGTTATAAATATACCAATAGCATGTTCGACATTATTTGACACCCATGATGTGAGATTGTTTGTATATTATTTTACCTCAATTTCAGAACTTGTATTCTGTCCGAGAACGGTAAGCACAACCCCCCGTCGTTCACGTCTGACACTAGGCAACAAATATTTTATCCTTTAAAAAAATTATAGACTACACGATGCTGAAATGCGAGCAAGTAAAATATCAAATGCAAAGGAGGTAAACATTCATTTACTGTATGAGTTTAATTACTTCTTACTACAAATTGTGTTTATTATTTATAAAACATGATTGTTTTTCAATGTAATTATTTCCTAAAATAGGAAAACAAGTGCAGAAAATTCACAGAATTAATCTATGGTGACACCAATGAAGCCTGCTGAAGAGCCCTTTGCTACATGTCTCAATACTTTTAAGAGAAATATCATATTTTCAATTTATAGCACGTTACTTCTAGGTGTTATTTTATTTTAAATAAAATGCAGATCCTACGTACAAAATAAAATATCCATAAATAAAAGCATCTACCTAATTTTTACGTAACATAATTATTAGTGAATTACATGCACACAACAATCTACAACAAATAATACTGTAGTCGCATTTATATGCTCAAATCATAATGTTGGGAACAAAATGTGAAAAGTTGTGCTTCACATAATGGTGCATATGTATATATTGCAAAGTAAAAAGGAACCAGAAGTGTGTCTTATAGAACACAGCTTACTTCTCATGCGTAATTGCATCGTTAAAAACCAGTTGTTAAATACGAATTTGGAGATACTTAAAATATGCTTTGCTTATGCTTGTCATGCATTTTACAAAAAAAGACCGCTTATTGTGCCTAAATATAACGTTTTGATTGGAATTTATTAACACGAAAAATACAAAACTACTACGTGTATATGTAAACAAATTTCTTACCTATAATCAATCAAGCATTGTTTATATACAATATAATGGAAAGTAACGGAACCATATAGTCAAGAAAAAACGTTCGCGCCAGACTGCCATCCTAAACAGTCGCGTTCAAATTTCGTCTCCCGAAAACTCTCTTTTCTTTTGGTGCAGACATTAGTTGTGAATTAACAATACGTAAAGTGGTAGCCCGGACTCCAGCGGAAGCGGAAACTCTCAGGTCTGATAGGGTTAATTCCATTTTTTTGGTTTTTTTTCACAATTTTTCTTTTAGGAATTTCGGTTCCAGGGCTATATGGCCAGCATATATGTCTATCATTATATACACATATGTAGTACTCCTCCCTCTAACGGACGCACCCTGTCAAATTTTACTCAACCTCTAGTTCCTTTGTCCTACAGGAGATTGCACTTGCGGACGGAGTTCGTGTTGAGAGCTGACGGTATGTGCTGACCGGGGGGGTTGAAGTCAAACCTAGCTCAATAAAGCAACATTAATATACTAGTATATATTTATATATACATTAATCAGTGTCTAAATAGAAACAACCTATAGAGGGGAGATCCCATTACACCCAGTGTCCCTACTCTCTTGGACTTGATCGGTCCACATGGGAGAGACGGGACTCAACATCAACAAGTTTCCGCACCAAAACAGAAGGACCTACTGCCTTTCAAGAGGTAGTGGGGTTCTTCAATTAATTATTTATTCCCTTAGGAATCAATCGGGTTTGCAATAGTCGGAAGTCGGCTTCGCAGCATCGGAACTCTTAACTAACGTCACACAGTTATAATATCGAGCCCGATCTTATAATAATAGTAATAATAATAGTCGAGAAAACAATGGCATTTAATCTTGAGGTAATAATGAGGCCTATAATAATGATTATTGTAGGCCAACTTGTATGTACGAAATCCTGCCGTCATATAAAATAATGATTTTAATAGGGAGGGCTTTATTTAAGGCTAATTGCAACATAAGTAAAATCACGAAATCATTCACATTGATTTCGGAGTATAAATACATTTCTGAAGAAATACTGGCTCTTATCTTTTGCGTATGTTCTATACTTGTTCAGGCAAATACACAATGGAGCTGTAAAACATATATTTTGGTATGTATAATATTCATATGACGCTGCTTGCAGTTGATATCGTTCTGGAATTTTTTGTTGTTATCAGAGTTGGCAATTTTGAAATGCCCTGCGATATATGCCTGCCCTTAAAAATGTGCCCGTGGGCATGTCCAAAATGCCCAATATGCCCTGAAATGCCCAACGTCTAATGTGCACGGCATTTAGGGCATATTGGGCAGGCATGTTGGGCATTTGCCCAAAAATATTCAAAAAAAGTGCTATTTTTTGCTGAACAACATAGCGCAGGTGCTTTCTGGAACTGTGGCGTAAGTAAAGAAATTATTTGAGCAAATGTTCCCACGTAATCTGGACTTACATATTTACGCAAAGTGTTTCACAAGAATTTTTATAGCTTGGACAAATTCGTTGTCATCAAGGGGGGAAATTTTTATCGAAATTCGACAAGACTTGTTGCAGGAGACATGAGTTTTAAACGAATCTTGCAACATTGATAACAATGGGCTATAATAATTTATAATAAAATGTCGGCTGCCCCTTGGACAGACAGAAATATTAAAAATGCCGTTATATACAGCATTGACACACCCATATGTACAAACCATGTGTATAATATACTCCAAATGAGAAAAAATGAAACTGTCCTTTCATTTCTGAAAACTAGATGAAAATGTTAACAAATATTGTGAAAGAACGATTCTAAATAGTCAATTATTAACGTCATAGTTAAATTTTGAATTGCCAATTCCATAGAACATGGTCATTTGGCAAAACTAGATGCTCTGGTTTTAATCTGTTCAGCATGTCTAAATGTATTGGGCAGACATTGTAGGATTTAGGACGCGTTTACGAAGTCTAAACAGCCACACCTGCTTATTAATAGAGTATACCATACAAATAACCTGTTTCATTATAACGCCAACGCTTTCACAAAATACTTATGGCTTGTTAGGTACAGTTCCTAACTTGAAAATCATGTTGGTAATTTTTCAAATTCCACAAAAAAAACATTTGCCATTTTTAACTAAAATGCCCAATATGCCTGCCCATACGTCGTAATATGCCCGACATGCCCTACGTGCCCTATATGCCAAAAAATGCCCCGGTTTTAATATGCTCAATATGCCCTGGCATGCCGAATTTTGGGCATGCCGGGCAGGCAGATTGAAACTGCCAACTCTGGTTGTTATCAGACATTAGCTGGAACTTTACTACATTATTTTCCGAAATGTTTCATCCGCGGTAAAGTCGAAGCTACTACACTGATTGGCTGAACCTACAATACTATTATTCGATTTCATTAATGGACAGCTTTTGTAAGGGCTCATATTTGTAATTACGTTATCAAAAAACTGGGGGTCCAAGTGTTCTTACATTTTTGAAAATGTACACTGTAAATTCTTACGGGTAATGTATACTACAAGCGGATAGAAATAAAAAAAAATTTGAGGACGTAATTATATAATCAGCTTTTAAACACGTCATTCACCTCTATTTGCAATTTATTTATTGAAATGCTTAGTGTAAATAAAGGTTGCATTAATTACATTATAACATATTTTTTGGTTTATATAGGGAACAAAGATATGGTAGATGGAGAACCCCAGGCATTCAATAAAAATGGTAAATACAAGTTCTACTTTATAATACGTTATATGAATATGTTTCGAAACGTTTCACGTTTTATAAATCAAACTGAAATTTAAAAGATTTCCAAACACAATTTACACAAATTACAAAATGTCCTAAATTGAAGGAAAGTAAAAACAATTCTGGAGGATTTCAGAATTCGAAACTTGATTTGTCGATCGACGAAGATGCTGGCAGTTCCTCAAGTTCTTCTTGGACAACTATACTGTACAAGTGCAATAACTTAGTGCAAGGTCATTATACATCAAGTGATAATTTAAAACAAATACATATTTGTACAGGAACCAGAATTTCGTCGTAGAATTTAGGGATTACGTCCTTAAACAATTCACTTTCAGGAATGGGATCTGTCAAAAACCTTTTTGCTCCTTTACTTTACGCCATGAAAGGATCTGTTTTTTAACACTTGTTTCCTAATGATATGTAAGTACGACATGTGCTGCTTTATGGATATTATATGTGCATTTTGTATTTAATGTTAGCTTATTAAAAACTTCAGCTATATTATGCATTTCCTATATTTTTAATGCACTGTAATCTTTTGTTGTTGAGTGGGTTATTATTATTAGTTAGCTATTTTAGAAGTTGAAACTAATGTTATGCATATAATGTTAGCATGTCAGTATTGACGAGTTATGTACTGTGAAAATGTTTATATTAATTATTGGTAAATTATCATCGATACTACTAGGTTGAAATCAGACAAAATTTGCAAAGAAAATCTTATCACATTCTATTGGGGATTTTGAGCCATGTTTGCTGTGGGGATTATCTATTTGGGTGCTGTTGGAGGATACTTGTTGCATTTGACGTACGTGCAACCCTGCTTTACCTCATCCCAATCGACTCCAGAAATTGCTGAGGAAAAATATTTACAGTCAAATATTGGAGTTACTATAGTACATATAAACCAGTGGGTCGTATTGATTAACACGATTTAAAAAATAACCTAATGATATTAACCAGCACATATATTTGTGCGTTATTTCTAATCCAAATCGTTCATATTTATTCATGTGTTCTTCATTCTTACGGAAATCTCTTTTAAATATTTTGTGATTTCCTATTTGCCAGGTTAAACATTTTTTATGAATGTTTCACTAACCTATTTCTTAAACTTTTCGAGTTGAAATGAAATTTTAAACAACCTGGTTTAAACCAACTAACACGTTTTTTGGTTATTCATAAAAAGAAAAATAACACTAATTCAATCCTTAACGTTTTTATTTTTCAGAGCACTGATGACGCTTATGATAAGGACTTTAAACTTACAGTTATTTTTAAGCCGGTCATCCAAGGAGCACACGAGCATGTCGCTTAACTATTTTACAAGATTATTATTTAACAGATGACATACCTGTTTCTTTATCAGACAACGTCTTGATATTTGTTTATAAATTATTGCCACTTATCAATTATTATTAAATTAATATTAAAGTGTTTGCGTTTTGAAATAATTTGCTATTCCTATATGACTCAATTTTCTTATGTAATTGTTCAAACTATTACCGGTGCAACTTTGTTAACCCTCGCCGCACTATAAGCTGTTTACGGACGGAATTTTACGGTTTTCAAGGAGTAAAACTTGTAATTACTGTTCGATGTTAAACTTGTGTATATGTAAAATGATAGTCAAGGCCCGCTGCTTTTTTTCTATTGAATCCCAACATAAACTGAACGGTAAACAATGGGGATAAAAGTTATCAAAAATCTAGGACAATCATTTGTTTGCAACTTCTCGGTCTTCTACCGTGGAAACGACACATTTTGTCTGAATATATCCAAATTTTGTGTGTGACCATGTTTTGCTGGGAATTCGATTTCCAATAGAATGGCACCGGTTTCGTCTAGATTGGTTCGGATCAATCAAAATTGAGCGAGTTATGGCTCATCAAAGTTTTGAACACGGGCCTCCCGTAACTCATTTCCAGTTTAAAAAAGTACTTTTCTAAAATTTGATTTAGAAAAATTTTGCGCCAGATCAAAAAATACAATTTTTTGTTAAATTCGCCAAAATGGACTTAGCCGATTCTGCCAGGAATACCGGCCAAAGCCAAAAACTGCCATTTTTGTCAAATCCTTGTAGAGCACACACAATTTAGTCAGGTGAAAATTAGTCGTGCGTTTCATGAAACTCGTGTGAAGTACAAAAACCTGAAACGACAGCCAAATTTGAGGCTTTAAATGGAGTGGGTTAAGGTGGCACCCATGTAATTTGTAAAAGAGTACACATGGCCAAAATCTGAATCAGTTTTACAAAACTGCTTAAACATTGCTTTTAAACAATATGTGTCTTAGCTAAAATGGTCAAAATTGGTTATGGCCACCTTTTTAACCACTTTGGTCAACAACTTGTGCCAAAATGTCTTAGGTACATATGTACACGCTGCACCATGAGAAAGAGCAGAAATTTCTGGTCAGGGTAGTTAAATTGCATGTTTTTGTTATGTTAACTTTTAATTTATGGAAAATACAAAAATAATGTTTTAAATATAAATTACCTGCCTCTCGGAAGAAAATGAATAGATTACGACTACGTTTTGGCAAATAATTATTCACTTCCCCCAGCTTTAGATATTTGTGAAATTTAAAAATTAATCAGATACAAACAACCAGATCAAAAACTCAATTAACCAACGCACATGTAAGAAATGTAGGTATTTTAAATCATGTACCCCGTCAAATTTAAGGCAACCCAATACATATAGTACTGTATAGTAATGTAGATTTCGCAAAATTAGAAAAACTTGACTGCTCTAAGAACAATTGTCTTTTATCTTCAATAGCCACTAAAAAATTATTTCTATTTTTCTTTATCTTGTCGTAGTTATTTCGTGTAAATATACTCACACTGGTGTTATAATTGTGTATAAAATTGGCATGACAAATAAGTCAATATTATTATCAATTTCAACGAGGGTTATTTGCATCAGTATGTATGTAAGAATTAAATTTAATATTTAATTATTATTAGATGTTTATTATTTAATTAATTTAATAAATCCCTGCAGAGAATTGTAACAATATTTAACTATGAGTCTGTTTCATACGTAGCTAAATCTACCTACATTTGTATTTTCAATATTTGCTCTTCAAGGATCGGTAATATCGGATGGTATGTTGTGTGTGATATTATTGTGTAGTTTGAAGTACCTATTAGATTTGTTGGGTTAAAAGGACAAGGAGTAAAATGCATACATACATTTTATTACAACATGTGGGATGAGGCAATCTTAATTATCAATGCATATTTCGTCCTGCCGAACGAGAACATTGTGTCCTCGGAAAGTCACCTTTGAGTAACAGTAGAAAAACGGAGAGAAAATATAAAAAGGAACGTAAATATAGTAATGTACATATTTTATTATACGCGGATGTGCATACTTGTGTTATAATTTATAAATAGACGTTTTTGAAAGTTTTAAACGTTCCAAAAATTCAATGGGGACAAACCCTTTTGGACTAAAATAGGATCGTAGAAACTTTATGGATTAGCAATCCGCTCTCCTGCCATGCACTTTCTAAAATAATATTCAGTTGAACTTCAACCAGCGTATTACGACTATTTTCATTCCAGACATTTTAAGCTTACAATTCGACAAATTCTTAAGGGTTCCGATAGTTTCCCTCACTAGAAATTAATCTAATCCTGGATTTTATATTGTATAACTAATAAATCTTCGTTAAACTTTAAAAACAGTGTGTTTTCACATATTTTATTTTTGATCCTAAAACTCCAGTGGCAACAATGGCGGAGCAGACAAGTAAAATCAGTCCCGAAAACATCAATATTAATATTAGGGAGAGAACCCATCAGTGCAAAATTTGCCCCAAAAGATTTTTCCGCAAAGACAATTTGACACGGCACGTGAAAATTCACACAGGAGAGAAACCTTTTGAGTGTCATCTATGCAAAAGCAGCTTTGCGGTGAAATTAAATTTGATCCATCATATAAGAACACATACAGGAGAAAAGCGCTACAGCTGCAACATTTGTGACACGTCATTCCTTTCTAGTACAAAATTACGCCAACATCAAAAGTCCCACTACAACTACCGCCCTCACAAGTGTCAAATGTGCAGCCAGGCGTTTAAAAGCAAGGGGAACTTAAAGGAACATCAACTTGTTCACACAGGGGAGAAACTATTTAATTGCAATATTTGCAATAAAGCCTTCCGAACTCAAGGAGCTGTACGTGTTCATATGAATTCTCATAACTCACTCGAACAATGCTACAGCTGCGGTGTGTGCGACTCAAAATTTAAACATAAAACCAGTTTAAAAAATCACATGAGGAGTCATACCGGGGAAAAACCATACGTATGTCGTTTCTGTGACGCGTCTTTTACTAACAACGAAACTCTAAAATCCCACATACGTATTCACACGGGGGAACGGCCCTTCGCGTGTACTTTGTGTGACTCAAAATTTAGATACAAGGCAGCCCAGAGAAATCACATGTTAACTCATACTGGGGAAATCCCCTTTAGTTGCAACTTGTGTGACGTCCGTGTCACATCTGCGTCTTCACTTAAATTACATATGCGAGTCCATACAGGAGAAAAGCCCTTCAAGTGTCAAGTGTGTGACAGAGCTTTTGCTACATCGTCAACTCTAAAAGATCACATGCGCACTCACACTGGCGAGAAGCCCTACACGTGTTTAGAATGCAACACTTCCTTTGCTGCCAAGAAGACATTAAAGAGCCATCAGATGATTCACAATGATGAGAAACCATTTAGGTGTGAATTTTGTCACAAATGTTTCAGGAGCAAATATATTTTAAAATGCCACGTACGGACTCACACTGACTCCCAGATTCAGCGATACAGTAACCTTTGTGACGTCAGTGTCCGAAAAAAATATGCCTTAACGGAGCATATGAGAATTCATACTGGCGAAAGACCGTACAAATGCGAAGATTGTGGAAAAACATTTACAACCTGTACAAGCCTTCGCAATCACAGAAGGACTCACACTGGAGAGAAACCCTACAAATGCTCGGATTGCAGTGCTGCTTTTTCTGCAAGTAACACTTTAAAGAGACAAAATGCTTCACTCGGGTGCAAAACCAATTGAGTGTAAGTACTGCGATGCAAATTTCAGGAGTAAAAGTGCGTTAAAGGGTCATTTACGGATACACAGTGATAAAAGGCCGTACAATTGTCGTTTTTGTGGCGTCGGAGTCAAATCCAAGGGAACCCTGATAGAGCACATGAGGATTCATACTGGAGAACGGCCATATAAATGCCAAGTTTGTGGGAAAAGTTTTATTACGGGAACACACCTTAAAGTTCACCATCACCGAATTCACAGCGGGGAGAAGCTCATCAATGTGGAAATCAACACTGAAAACAGATCTGGTCGAACAAACCTTCAGAGCAATTCAAATTCTTTAGCAGTACGCAGTTTTCATCCCGGGAAACGATATTCCTGCCAGCAGTGTCTAGAAATTTGTACATCCATTGAGGAGCTCTGGCGTCATTATTCATCGAATCATTGTCTCCCGGTAATTTTGACAAAAAAACTAAATATTAAACATCAATAATTAAATTTTCTACTTTTGTGCAATAATTTTCTACTAATGTTCAATACTTTCCACCAATGTTCAATAATTTTCTACTAATGTTCAATACTTTCCACCAATGTTCAATAATTTTCTACTAATGTTCCATAATTTTCTTCTAATGTTCCATGATTTTGTACTGATGTTCCATAATTTTCTACTCAAAAATACTGCTTTGTGTACTAAAGGCCTTCATGGTATTTAGTGCGGCTAAATGTGAATGTTTGGTCGAGGTTTAACAATTAAAAACACAAATTTCTCGAGCCCAACAGATTTGATAACGGCAAAGCCAGTTTTTTACGCAGACCCGTCGACCCTATACTCAAAATGAAGCAAATGACGCGAAGAACACATATATGAAATCAGTTTTAACATAAAAGTAACATAAAAAATTCGTATTGAGAAGATCAATTTTTAGCACTTTTGTGCGGTTGAAATGGTACGCGTGTACTAAAAATTCTGTGAGTAGTGATCTTAAGGTAACTTTTTGTGCTGAATTTGATAAAAAATATGCCATGTGTTTGGTCGCTATTTGGGCTTGTAGGGCTAAAAAGCTTAATTTATAGGTCTAAATTGCACATTTCTATACGAAGATAAAGAATATCATATCGAGATAATTGGTTTATGTTTCATTTGCATAAAAAATGATGAAAATTGGTCGCACCGTTTTCTGGCAATTGCCGCCAAGGTAAAACTACTAAATTCGACCTTCTGCGCCCGTTTAAATACATGCAAAGTTACTAAAAAACATTTTTGTGCCTGAATGGTTTAATTTAGATGTATTCTAACTGTTTTTGACAAATTCGTGGTAAAATTACAACGTTACAGAATTCGGTTGCAGATAAGCTCTGAAGTTACTGTATAATATTGATGATCCAGTTGCATTTTATAATAATAAAAAACGGGTCAAAATTTTGAAAATGGTAATTTTGGTCCAAAATCTGTGTATAAGATTTTGGGACCTTTCGAATGACGTATTGGGGGTCTTTCTACGTCCACTACAACAGATTTTGGAAAAACGCTGGTTTTATAGAAGGTTTTTGCAAGACAATTTACAAAACAAGGGAACAATTTTTGCAAGAGCTTAAAAACATTAACAAGTGTATTGGCGGAGGTCCATTAAGTCCGTTGCAAAATCTGCAAATTTCATTTGACAAAATCAGAGAATATATAAGTTTTGTACACTATGTAAGTCACAAATATTAAAATTACTCAAACTGTATTTTTTGCACACAAATTATTTTAGTATATTTCGTTTTAAAATATTGTCCATACGGATCGTGATTTGGTACTGATTTTCGCAGAATTTTGAAGGCATTGGTGCAAACAGAGGTCCCGATTGTTAAATGGACAATCTCTTAAAAACGAGTATAGTGATATTATTTTGGACTTACACGCAAACCTGTTAAACTAGGTTTAACTATTGTTGTGGCCGTGGCAGTATCAAGTATAGCGGCATAGCCTGCATTTCTTATGCAAGAGTTCAATATTCACATTTGGAATTCTTGATACGACACAGGCCAAATGAGGCGTGGTCCGTGGACTCCCTCGCGAGGCTTTGCAATCTTTTTCAGTGTGGTCAATTTCGATTTTAAAATTCCTCAAATCTAAATTTTCAAATATAGGTAGTACAGATTATGGCACCGGATAAAATCAAAATTTTTATCGACTTTTTAAAACATGCAAAGAATGTCTATATTTTATGTACACATTATAATGGTAAATGGTAAATACATAAATAGCAATTAAACCCAGATTAAATACGATACGGAACATAAATAATTATTTTATAATTCAATTAATTAAGCTTAGTTTTTACTGGGAAGGTTGTGAAGAGAACGCCTAATGGGTGCAAACTGCAATTTACACAAATCCATCTCAGCATCCTTCCGTTCCAATTGTTCCAAATACTCCCATTCTTGCCACGAAATCCCGATTAGGCAGGCACCAATCTGACATCTATCGAATTCAAAAAACTTGGTAGATTCTAATTGAATAGTTTCCACTTTCTTCCAAATTGTCCACAGGGCATTGCAAACATGTATGAGATCAGAGTTCACCGATCCCAGAAATCGCCGAAGAGTAAAATGCTTGACAGAAGGGAAAATCCTGGCTACAGTCACGATAAAATTCCACTGAAGCATAACACCAGAAACTTTATCATCCGCGATTTCAAGTTTGTCGACACTAGTGCAAGTATAACGGGCATCCGTTTCCAAAACTTCATTCCGAATTATCATAGTAGGGAAGTGCTCCTGGTTGTCTTCAGCTTCATATTCCGGACAAATAAGTACGGACTTTAAATTCGGAAAAAATTGGGGGAAATCAATTCCAAGTAATTTTGGATGACCACACCCACCATTGTTCGTCAAATTGTTGATAAAACTAATGACTAATTTCGTCACATTGGGCAATGGTGAAATATCAGCTTCAGACAGGAGCAGCAGATCTAAATGATTTATTTCTAGCTCCACCAAAGTTAATTGCACGGAGTTCCACAATTTCTCGATGATTTGGAGCCATGGAATATAATAGATATCACGTCCTGTAAAATTAAGTCCGGAAACGGTTAAGCGTGTGAGATGGAGTGGAAGATTTACAACGTTGTGTAGATCCGGCGGGGGAGGAAACTGGAAAACACCAACCACCTCAAAACGTTTTATGAGTGGGACTCTATTGTATTTCAATAATACTTCAATCGATAGCGGGTAGACATTGCCAACGAGATTTTGCAAGTTCGGCGCTGATGCTATCAGATCTTCAAATAATCTCTGATCAACACTTCTTAGTAGGGGATCAATTTCTAAAGTTTTCAAATTCGGCAGCCATTTGTGTCGATTTTCCTCTGTATAGCCAAAATGACAACTTGAATGTGAAAGAGCATTTACACACAGGAATTCTATATCTGAGGAGTGTTCCTTCAAAATTTCATGAATTAGAGCAGCCGCCCAGCAGTTCTCGTGGTTATACCCAGTGATCTTGATATTCTGAAAGGGAATTTTGCGTAGACGCTTCACTTTAACTTCCACTTTAACTGTTTTTCTGCCCATAGGATGCATGCAGCAACCTCGATTTAATTCGGTGGAAATGGATAAACCGTTGAAAGGACAACTAAATGAATTTTCTACTAGTTTTATCAAATCTTTAATGCTCCCACGACAGTTGCGTTCTGCAATTACCGCCAAGCATTTCCGGTGCTTTCGAATGAATGGCCGGGTTAGGGAATTCCATTGATGATTGACTAATGAGCAAGTGAGTAAATCCTGGGTGGGGAGAAACTTCAAGATAATGTCAGCAATCTACATGTAAGGGTACAAAATATTATTTACAATTCATATCCTTCACGATCTCTGGATGTTTTTATTTAGTAATTTATCTTACCACAGCATTTGACAGTATCGTCTCCATTGATAATCCCACTTGAAGCTGTCAATAAAATAATCAATCATCAATTAAAAAAACATTCAATTGTTAAATTTAATGTAATTGACTAAGTCGCCAATGCCAATAATTAATTAGAAATAGATACGTGCAAACACATTAAAAACTTAACATTAAAAACCAGATATTCAACAAAAAAAATATTTGCAATGTAAAACTTTTTTTACTGTATTTTACTTTTCTTTCAACTAGCCGTGTCTCTGGGTCGACTTCTTTGCAATGGTTATCCTTAATTGCGTTGGGAATTTTTCGCAGTGCTTTATTCTCAAATTTCGCAGAACCTTTTTTCAAGTTCGTAATTTTTGCATTTCGACTTTTTTTCATCGTGTAATTTTTGCATTTAGGTATTACACTTGAAAGTTAGGATTTTGATTCTAAAATAGGTTTTTCTCTTTAAAAAAGCCAATTAGCAGCTCAAAATGAGTAAAAACATCGACTGCCACTGAAAATCATTCATATTCCTGGAGTAGTCACCTGTCAAATGATTAGATAAGAATTTTGTATAATTAAGTTTCTTTATAAGCACATTAATATCTACCTAACATGGAAAAGGAACGTAGTTTGTGGTGTTGTTTTATATTTGAACTGCCGAGGAAAAAGGGTTTGGGATTCTGAGTTATTATTTTAAGATTTTCAGGCGAGAAAGTTATAAAAGCACACACAAACTTTTTTCTAACAGTGAATGCCAGAATTCACTGTATTATCACCAAATTACTAAATATGTTACTTAAAATTCGTACAACTTTGTCACATATGCCGTAATATTTGAATTTAAAGGGATGAGTAACAAATATTGTCTCCAAAGATATTGAAATTATGTTAAAAATACCCAATTTTCAACGGTTTTTTGCATTTCGCAAGTTTTTTCTCCATTTGGTAAATTTTGCAATTTTCGCAAATTTTTAAATTTGTTTATTTATATTTTAAAATTAAAAAAACAACCAAGATCAAACTAGAACATTTCACTGCTAACATCTCACTGTAATTTCACCGAAATCGAAATCAAATACAATGAACAACTAGTCGTAAATACACTAAATTAACATATAGTTATAGTTCATGAATATTTGAAGAGTACGTTTTGTAGAGAGTTCTGAATCTAGTCCAAGTTTCTGTTCTTATGTCAGTCAACGGGTAAGAACACTAAATTCATTTTAAGTTTTTTTTTTTAACATTTGGTTCTACGGGTAAAATTTTATTTTTTAAGAATGTTCCTATGTTTCATGATCATAATTCCTGCAATTCTTGACCGCTTCTATTAGTTTTATGACATATGTTTTTACTACTGTAAAAGTGACTATTTTGGGAAGCAATGTCAACTCGGTCTTCGTTAAAAATCAAAATTAACCAAAAGTACTCAGATTTTTATTTTTAGAAAGGTTGAAAGGTATAGTATAGAGCTTCCCATTCCCGCATTAACGATTTGTGATTGTGATGGATCAGATGGGGAGACACTCCGACACTCAAGCGCTCCACATTTGAACACAACACATTCCAGTGATTTCTTCTCAGAGTTCACCATTCAGCAGTCAAAAAATATAATGGGGAATCCAACCTTTCCATATTGATAGTCAGTCAAGCCATAAAGCATTCCCGTTGCAATTCGCATTGTAAACTACATTAATCCTTCAAGTCGGTTGTGATTTATAATTTGATTTTGTTATTGAATTGGAATTTGTGAAATTCCATTAAGTTTTTCTTCACAATCATAAATCTATTAATGGAGGTCAACGTTATTGCAGGTACCAACGAGCACTTCTTGATCGGCCTCACTGTCACGGAAGTATTTATGTACAAGAATCAAGAAGATGGCCAAAGTGTAAGAAACAAATATTTTGTGCATAAAATGTATGTTTTATGTAAAGTAATTAGGACAAATTATTTCACAATAAAACATTTATTAATTTATTAGCAATGTATATAATGTATGGCGTTATGGTATATTTAATATTGTAAGTTGCAAAATGTTGTGTAATGAGAAGGAATGGTTAAATAAATTTTAAATTTCTTGTACAGTGGATTTAAATGGTTGTTTCGCTGTGCATGATTGATATTTTAATTGGAGATTTTTGTATAAATTGTAGAAATATGTCACCAAGGAGACGTTTACGAAGAACAGCCGCACAGTGATAACACAACCGCATTAATGACCGTCCGAAATCACCTCGTTTTGGGAAGTTCCGATGAAATAATTAGACTTTTGTTAAAATGAACGCCCGTGTGAAACATCGTTTTTACTTCAGAAACAAAACGGTAAATTAACGGAACTACCCAAGTTTTGTAACATTTTTGAAGAAATTTTTAATTGATTGCCGCTCAACGAGGCAAATATAAATAACTTACGGCAAAAAACAGCTAAAAAGCAAAAATATCAAACATAATAAATACTACATAATCTATGTTTATGTAGTACATGGGTAATTATGTAATAAGATTTTCTTTCATCTAGTATCATCTATCTTTCATTTACTAGCTGTAAACATCTTCAGGGCACTTCAAAAATGATTAGATATTTCACCAATAATTGTGAAATGCCAAAATGAGTCTTTGTTGAGGTTGTCAGTATAGCGCTTACGCAGAAAGCGAATTTTTGCTATTGCTGTTTACTGTGTGTGGCGGGGGGGGGGAGGAATATTTCTGGTTCACCCGCATCTTTGTTCCAATGCTACAACAAAGTATTCATTTTGGTATTCAAAGTTCTAGAAAATATTCATTTTTAAGTTTTTATTTATATTTGTCTCTTCAATTACAATATTTTCAACTTAATTAGGATTGTATCCGTAAATGAAGTAAACACCTTTTTTCTTGATAAAGTACAGGTACCACTCGAAGATGATTTCCTGTTCAGCGGAAGTGAAGATGGAACTATTTACATATGGAAATCAGGACGCTGGTTATGTGAGAAGACACCGAGCAAAGACATGAATGTAAAGGTAGAAGCGGATTTGTAAAACATCTTACAAGTGTTGCCGACGATGTGCAGTGGTCTACCAACGGAACGTACTATGCTGTGAGTATTGCAAATCGCATGGATGTGTACTCCAAGGAAACAATCCAATATCGGTTGAGAAACGTGTCTCCCGAATATTATTTTTGCAAGTACGTCTTTATCCATTCATATTAAATTTTCTAGTTACTTTATATTAATTACGAAGAGGGTGGCGTTTAATGGTGAACTATGTAACGTGTGTTGGTGTGCAGATTAATGTACTATTGTGAGTGTGTAAGAGTAATATTGCGAATATCTTTACCTTCTGACAGTTCTTTGACGGTGTTATGTTCGTGCCTTCTAGTCTAACACTACAGCATGTGTTTACAACTGTATGTGTTTATAGTTGTAACTTTACAAATGTAAACCAATCTACTGTAGATATGCACCTTCGTTATTGCGAGTTACATTTGTAACAGTTA
>JAQGAK010002553.1:0-19584 GCA_034696945.1 Lipothrix lubbocki
TACACATGTTACATCGGGGAGACCAGTCATCTTTTGTACTGACGATGGAATAACATGTAAATAAAGTCATGAAATTGTTTAGTTTTTGCAGATGGTCAGCACCACGATTTAAAAAATTGTGGATGGGCGCCCGAAATAGGGTTTGATACCGCGCTCAACAGATGTTTTGGGCACCTTTAAAGTGGACTGGACGGGACGGCTCAAACGATTTAAAATTATTTATTATTTGCTTTACATATGTGCAAAAACTACTGCTTCTGCATCAAAACTGCATTTCGAGCTTGTGATTTCACAATAATGATTGGTAAAACATAATGCGGATTTTCTTTCATAAAATATTTTTAATTATTATTCAACTGAACTGAAACTGTTTGTACGAGCTTCGTGTTTTTTACAATATTATTAGCTGTTCTATACGTTACATTTGATGGTACATTTTGGCCTAATTTTAATTGCAATATGTGGTAACATGACTAGTTTCTACCAAACTGATCATTTTGCCCGCATCAATTGCACGAATTGAATACTTACATTACCATGCAGACATATAGCAGCCCAAACACGAAGATATTGTTTTACATCTTTTGCGGCTTTAGTGGTGGTGAAAACGATGCAAGTACTTTGATGAACTTTGTGGATCTGAAACCCTTATTGTGTAGAAAACCAAACTAATTAACCAAAGTGTCAAAATCATAAAAGCTTGCGGTAGCTTCAACTACTCAAGGTAGTTCAATTACAAATTTAATCTTGTTCCAAGGCATTGACACTGCTCACGCTTGAATAAAGACAATTAAAAGCCACTTCGTACCTTACACTCTTAAGGGAATTCCTAATTCCCTGTAGGTTCTACATATCGTCAGACAAACTACAAAAGGAGCTTATATGATTTTGGGTCAGTATCAAAAGGGGACATGTTGCGTTTCGAAATTTTCCGGTACAAAAAGGAGCTTATATTTTTTCCATGCTCCGGAGCCACCAGCTCCCGTAAACACAATTATTTAATATAAGCTCCTTTTTGAATTAGTGAATTTTATATAAGCTCCTTTTCGTATTGTGTCAAAATCATATAAGCTCCTTTTGTAGTTAGTCCGACGATATAAAGGTGTATTCACATACCCCACCAATTCTCTATGTTTTAACATTAGCCCAGTTTACTCAAAACGCCCGGTATCTTCTATGCGCCCACATATTTTTATGCGCCCGGATATTTTATCTTCCTATCCCTGAAACATACCCCTACACCAAAAGACCAACCTTTTCAATTACTAAATGTAATTTATATGCAATCCAAAGTATTCAATTAGCCCGTCGAGCTTGGCACGCGGGAAAAACAATTTTATTATGGTCAATTTTCTATAATTTGGATGCCTCCAAATTTTAAAATCGTGACAGCGATTTACCGTGAATATAGAGAGCTGAAGATTTTTACACTGAACCCTCGCTATAAGAGAAGGCTATAAATCACCAAAATCAGTCCCTTAAATAGAAATTCTCTCATAGAGACATGGAGAGAGAGAGCTAGTATGCTTATAACAATGCATGGAATGTGGTCCCAATGATCTCCTATAGAGAAAATTCTTTTATATGGAGATTTCTTATAGCGAGAATCCATTGTAGTGTTGACGTTAAATCTAGAAGAACAATTTGTTATAGATAAATTACAGTGGTACATAAATATTGGATTTGCATTTGATTCTTTTAAAGATAAGCTTTTTGCCCATATTAATAAATGCCTTA
This sequence comes from Lipothrix lubbocki, assembly GCA_034696945.1. Taxonomy (NCBI): domain Eukaryota; kingdom Metazoa; phylum Arthropoda; class Collembola; order Symphypleona; family Sminthuridae; genus Lipothrix; species Lipothrix lubbocki. Next base: position 1,738 of record JAQGAK010002553.1, read on the forward strand.
TACATGCCTGCCAATTTTGCCCGCCTAATTTGCCAAATATGCCATAGCATTTAAAAATCGACATACCCTAAATGTATGTACATACTAGCAGTTCATTCCAGAGAACCTTTTAAAAGGGATTAGTTTACATCCACAATATACAAACATACTAGTTTTTACAGGGATTATTCACATCAATACTTATTTCTCGAGATAATTTTATTTGCAAAGCATTTTCACGAAATTACGATAATATTACAGCACGGGCCAAACTGCTAAAAGATTAATTTCCTAAATCTCATTAAATTCGTAAATACAAAGGACATGTTGTTGTAAAAACGTGGTGGGTAAGTAAATCTCGTTAATTTAAATGATATTGTCAGAAACAAATAATCTGCGTGATTAGATAGTGAAGCTTTATGCATTAAAACATGATTAGTATTACTGAACTTAACAAACCTATTTAGTTTTTCCATTTCAACTCTAATCTATAATTCGGCCTTTATTATTGTGTATATTTACGCTGATGCATATTACGTTTAGCACTTTTTTAAGGATTTGTAGCGACCAATCTACAGGAAAATATTACATTGCCACGTGTTCGCAGAGCACGGTTCATACAAATTTATGGTTGTCGCGCTTTGTGCAACGCTGGAAACATTCTAAGGAGACATTTGTAAATATTTCGTGAATATAAAACACTGAACTCTCGCTATAAGAGAACGCTATAAATCACCAAAATCAGTCTCTTATCTAGGAATTCTCTTATAGAGAGAGCTATTATGCATATAACTACATGTATGATATGTGGGCCCAAAGGATCTCTTACAGGGACAGTTCTCCTATATGGAGATTTCTTATAGCGAGAGTCCGGTCTATATACCACTGTATACATACCAATGTAATTTAAATGTGCCGGAATTTATTAAAATTTAATGTAAAAGTAAAACCACTTTAACCCTCTTTTTTTGTCCGTCACATGCACTTCCTTCCTCCCCTTCGCTTAAATTTAAAATGTAACACCAATAGGTTTAAAATTTTATTTTTAATATTTTATACAGCATGGAATTATTCCTATTTTTTAATTTGTAATTGTAATGTATGTAATATGTAAATTATGTAGAAACTTGAATACTGTGCATAAATCAAAATAAAAAACACATGTATACATACATGTGTACTACATGTAGTACTTATATGTACATAGTATTTAAGAGAGTTCCATTTGTAGGGTTAGGTGTCCGACAATAGAGCCTGCCTGCTATTGTTTAAATTTTGCCGCGCAATATCTGACAGGCAAAACAATGCTTAAAACTGACTAAATCCTTAATCCATATATATGCTTTTACACATTAGGTTAAAATTAATGTTAAGCGGAAAGCTCAATAACCATACCCCGCAGTTGTTAACTATATACAATCATTACTATTAGGGTTAGCACTTGTTTGCTCTCTCGAATGGGAGCAACGACACATCCGTCTAGCGTTCCTCCGAGTGTTTTAATTCTCCGGCACGGCTATATATAATAATTCTCATTAACTATATTACACATTGACTATATTACACATGGCAAACAGGATTTAAGTGCAAATATACTCAAAAAGATTTTACATCCTATAGACGAAAATTATTCAGAATGAAAATCATTCATATTACGTTCCTAAGGGGGAGTTTCCGAGCCAAGCTCATTACGACAATCTTCTTGGGAATTACAGTGATTTTTGTATCTTCAATATTGTGGGTAATAACTTGGCCCAAGGGATTTGTGGGTGTGCATTATCAAGTGAAGACCTCGGAGGAGTTGGTGGGTGCCCTAAATGTTGTCCGACCCGGAGACGTGATTACCCTAGCGAAGGGCCGTTACCGAGGGGAATTCGTCATTCGGCGAAGTGGGACGGCGGAGAGGAAAATCACATTGGAAGGCCCGGCGGATGCCGTGATTGAGAATCCTTCCCGCGCTGCGAACGACTACGAAGTTGGGTTTGGTCTTCACGTCAAGGCCAGTCATTGGCTCATTAGGGGATTCTCCATTAAAAAGTCCCTGAAGGGGATCATTGTGGACGGGGGGAATTTCAACACGTTGAAGAATTTATCCATCATCCGGATGGACGACGAGGGGATTCATTTCCGCTATGGCAGTAGCAATAATCAAGTTGTGGGCTGTTTCATCAACGACACGGGGCGAGTGCGGCCGGGATTCGGCGAGGGGATTTACATTGGTCAGGATCATAAGAAGTGGCCAGGGGGGAAGCCGGACCGGACGGATCGGAACGACATGATTGGGAATACGTTTGGGAGTGCGGTGCGCGGGGAGTGCATTGACGTCAAGGAAGGGACTTGTTGTGGGAGGATTGCTTGGAATTACTTTGATGGGCGGGGTCAGACGAATAAGAAGACGGATGATAATTGGGTGGACGTGAAGGGGGACATGTACGTCATTGAGGATAATATTGGCTGGTGGTCCCTCCGAGACGGGTTCGGGCTCAGTGATCAACACCCCATTAAGGACACGCATAGTGCCTGTGGGAATTTATTCCGACGGAATCGATGCGAGTTCCAAGTCGCTAATACTCATGGGTACTGCGTTTCTTGCAATAATGGATGTCCCTGCTCTAATGTTATACAAGAGGATAATATTGTTATCAATGGGATTGGTCTTACTAATGTGCCTTGGTAGAAGTTGGAAAAACTTGTTTTCCAGCCATTCCATGTTTTGTCTGAAATTATGAGCAAACACTTTCCGTATGTATTATGTGTATAAATTTAAAGTTTCAAGCGCAATTACACTAGATAGATTAATTTGCATGGTGGGGAGTGTAGCGTGTGTATTGTTGTAAAATGTATGTGTGAAATATATGTGTGTATTACAAAATATTTTTACAAATTAAAGTTCGAGCTTGAAGAGGAACAACCCCATGTGAAGTTTAATCTTTTTGTATATGCAAAAATTTTATTATGGTAAAAATTAAAAAACGACTATGTACGTTTTTGAATTCAACACTAAATTACACTCGTAGTAAGTTGTGTTTTAAAGTGGAAATGAAATACATACTTAATATGTGAAATAAAATGTTAAAACACATTTAATGTGTACACACGTGTATACACTTCACACGTAATAAATAATACGTCGGGACACTTACATTTCAACCACAATTGCTTGGGCGTTAATATGTAATTAAGCCGAAATGAAACTTTTGCAAATAATTAGAATGAAATGTATACGTTATATTCAAATTTGTTTGTCGAAACACATCACAAAGCAGTCATAGCAATTACAGAACTCACGAAGCATTTTTTCCTTTAAATTTCAAAATGGGAATTTATTTGTTAACGCTTTATGTATTTATCCCACTTTTGTTATTTGGCGGTAAAACTGATGTGCGTGGGGAACTCGAATACGAGAGTCATCTAAATGATTTCCTGGCCCCATTTGTCCAATGCTACGTCACGTTTCTGAATATCGACACCGAATTTACCTTCTTTCAAAACGTGCACCCAACCGTATGGCACAATATTCACGGACCGACGGACAAATGGGGAAAGGGAGAACAAGATCATCGGCGCACAAGGTTTGTATCGTGCGCATTGACGCTGTATTTATACAATGGTCAAAGCTTGTATAATGATTTCGCTGGAAAAAAACTGGGCCTTTTACACAAAAACATGTGCTTGGAACCATCATATGCGGTACTGCTTCCCGGCGAGCCTGAGAAGTTAACAAAACACACACTAAATTGTTGGCGCTACCGTGTGAAGTCCAGGTTTACATTTATCATAACAATGAAATCCACATTTACAACGCCATTTACACATGAAGCGCATCGGAACTTACTAGATAGATTTCTGATATTACCAGAATTCACGCCGGTCTTCTTCCTATCTTTTTTTCACAAAGATAACGGCAACCAGGAGAAAGTGATCGATGCTAAAGTCTGGTTTGTATGCTGGTATTGCCAGACCGAAACTGTTGGGCAACTTCATTTTGCGAGCGACAAACTGCAATCCTACTGTGAAAGCCTCCACACCTGTTTAGAGGAAATACAGAGGTTTTATTTAGGCGTCATAAATAAGGGGAAAGGTGTTTATTGGTTAAAAAGTGTGGCTTTATTCTCAGCTGTATTAGCTCTAAATGGCGATGCGCTTTACCAGCCGACCTTTAACAATTACTTTCACAACTACATAGATCAGTATTTTCAAGAATGGCGAAATGGAACTAAAAGGAACATGAATTCAGACGATGAGATTGATGTTGTGCTGCCTATCATATTTACGCATGCACCTTACAGCTTTACAATAAATTTCATTCTTGGACGAACGGAAGAGTACAAGTTTTTTACTGTGGCGGGTGTCTACAACAGTCGTGAGGGTCTCACTGTGTTTTTACAACCATTTGATTTTACAACTTGGACTTTACTCCTACTTGCAATTCCATCCGTGGCAGTTTCCTTATCATTCCCTCATATTAGGAGGCTCATCGGAATGACACTGTCTACATTATTCCAAATGTCTCTCAACCAAGGGTCCAAGATATTTGATTCACCGCACAGGTATTCAATGTTGGTTACGATATACTTAATGGCAATATCGTTTCTAGTTGGTAGCTACCAATCTTATTTAAAATCTGACTTCTCCTTGCAAGATGAGATTCACACAGATATCAAGTATTTACCTCAACTTCAAAATTACACAATGTTCATGCTACTACCATTTTTGAATTGTGCGTCTTGGAAAAACGAAGAAAGGAATTATTACAAACAGGAAGGACATTACGATGGCCGCTGCACGAGTGTTGCCAGATTTCTGGAAGGTTCCGTTTCCGTAGATAAATATTCAAGGTTTTGCTTCAATATTTTTACGTGTTGTTCAGTAAAGGATCATATTCTCGAATTTTGGAGGAAACATTCTTATTTCGTTTGTCCGAATGAATTAAAAGCAATCGTCCAAACGAACAAGAGATATGCATTTGTCTGCCCTAAAGAGAAATTTCATGACACTAAAACTGCCTTGGAGCGTGAGTTAGGGCGTAATTTATTGGGGAATAATTGGTTAGTTAGAGATTAATTCCTAACCAAACCTGTTGGTTATAGCTTACCGTTTGGTCTAAATGATGCTGTACACTCAGGGGTTCCAAACCGATTAGATTTGGTCTTCTCTACAGGCACTTTCTGGCATTTGAAAAGCGTCTATGAAGGGATTTTAAAATTAAAAAAGAGCACTGTTATTACTTCTAGTGTTGTTTCCTTCACTCCTCTTACATTTCAAACTTCGAATATTTCTCTCGTATTCTTTCTTTTTTTCATTTTCTGCTCCCTACCCATAGTGGTCTTTCTTTTAGAATTTTGTGTATAGTGGTGTATAGTGAACAGTTTCTATAAGTCACGTATATACACTGGAAACTTGCTATAAAGGTCCTCGCTATAACAGCTATTATTATTGTTAGAACTGTAGAGCTCAGCCAAATATCCTCACTACAACGTGATTAATCTCATAGAGGACAATTTGAATTGAACATTCCTGTGTATCGATGGAATTGTATTGTGTTACTATAGGTTCAATTTTGTTGTCTTGATACATATTTCTCTTGATAGTGTTTTATTGTATCTCGTTGATGTTGTGTCTTCATTGAGTTCACCATGTGAAACTATTTAAATCATTTTGATTGGTAAGGTACATGTAATATTGTTGTTTTATTTATGTTGACATGACCTTTCTTGGAATGTATAGTTATAGTTTCTAGAATTGGCAAAATTGTTCTGGTTTATTCTAGATTAGTCCATAGTATCCTGGCGACCTAAACTTATTGGTTAAGAACATTGTAGCTAGGATTATCTATGAGACAAGAAAAGGGAAGTTATCATTCGCTTTTCTCATCTACTGTGTCGGTCTGTTATTATTTATTGTTAATAATAATATTATTGTTCAAGACAACTTGGGAAGTTGGGTTTTGGTGTACCATATATTTATTTGGGTTTTCCTGATTTTATACCTATTAGAACCCGTTCCCAGTTGGAACAATTATATTATATGAGAGATCTTGCTATTACTATTATGTACATACTATATCTGCTTTAGGAGACGATATGTTGTTGACAGTATTGCAGCAATACCTGAAGCAAAATGTGAGGACATCCTTAAAATCTAAAAACATACCATCCGCAGCTGGAATTCACAGTCGAAAATAAATACAACGGCAAGATTCCCTTGCTGCATGTATTGATAATCAGTAAAAATGATCAAATCCAGAAAAAATTGCACCGAAAATTTACACTGATTTGTACCTACACTTTAACTCTTTCCATCACAAATCGCAGAAAATAACTGCAGTCGATTCTCTTGCGCATCGCGCAAGGTCACCACAAAAAAGCACTAAATGAAAACAAGTGTCCCAACAAATTCATCAATGCCAGAATAAACAAGATAAAAAACAAGTTCAGTACTGAACAAAGCAACTAAACTCTGGTGTTTCTCCTATTCCAAATATTAACATTGCAACATGACTATTTGACCGTGTGTATAGTATTACGGACACACTATATCGTACATTACTGCTCTGATTCGCCCCTGCACCCACATTAATTTGCATAATGAGAATAGAAAACTTTGAAAAATGATGTAATAGTATGTAAGAAAGTACGTGGAGCTAATTATAGCAATGTATTAAATGAACTAAATCTAGAGCTGATATTCAGTGGACTAAAGATAAATGCAATACAATTTTTAAAAAAACTACTTGAAAGCCCCTGGTTCTGTTTTATATTAAATATTAGTTTTAGCAAATTAAACAGTACATACTAGAAGTAAAACCCTAATTAATGAAATAGTTTGTAAAAAAGTAAGATATTTTAACTCATCGGTTTCGGCAATTATTAGAGAATTCAACAAATTACATAGAGTAGACCAGATGCAATGGAATCACTACTAAAATATCATGATCTAAAATGTTGAATATGTTAAAATATGCTAAAGTAACAAAATTAGGAACGTATGTATGTATAAATACCTCACTATACATGAATTGTGTTCAAATTCTAATTGTCATCAATCTGCATTACCTCTCATTTCTTGTAATGTTTTAAGATTTATAATTGCATATCATGTTTCTTGCAACCTAAGTAATGATAATCAAGTTTATACATAAATATTGATAAATAAAAAACAATTTTCAAATAAATAAATAAAATCTGTCTACAAAAAATATGCTTTATGTAAATGCAATAGGTGTTATTCATTACATTAGTAATAATTCCATAATTTTTCGTGGGTCATTAAGAATCATGGCAACGGAAACCATGCATGACCCCTTGACCTGCATTAGTTTTACGTTATATTAAAATAACATGAACAGTATGTATTGCTGGAGCATTGACAAGATATGAGGATGACAACATCACTATATGCAATATATGTAATGGTAATGAAACCAGATTTGCAGATTTACTCTAATGACTAAATATTTCAAATGCTCCAGAAAATTATAGTTATGTAATGCCAGTCGAGATTTGGCGAATGCGTTTGCAGTGGTCAGAATCAAAAGAAATGACCTGCTGGAGGAAATAAATAATGATAATAAAAAATTCTCCACACTTTATGTAAGTAATTACTAAAAACGATTTCAAGTAAGCCTAACGATGTTCCTTCCTTGTGCTTCCATTATTGCCTCGATAAGGGAAAATGTCAATAGCATTTTTTCACGAATTGTTTTTGCATATTAAAAGGTTTGGCAAGTGTTGAAGATACTAAAGAGTTATGTTATAGCCATTTTGAAAATAAGTATTTTTATTTTATAACGATCCTACCACGCCTAAAACAAGTACATATTGATTGATTAAGCTTTTGTGTGTAAATTGTTTATAAACCATCAAGCCCCAAAGCACTTTCGATACAACTTAGATTAGGAAATTATGGTGTCAAGCAGTTTTTCGACAGTATACTATATATTATTTGAAATTTCTATTTCGAATTCAAATCAAACATGATAAAATTATCGCTTTGACAACAAATTAGTTTATCAACTCGAATACGGGTTTACTTGAAATTTGAACATGGGTTTTCAATCTTTCAAATGGAAACCGAATGGAATAATTACTAGTCATTTGAATTCAAATTGGTTTGTGTGTTTTAAACAATCGCATGTATATTGTCAAATTTACTTTTTAGTTTCATGGTGTTATACATCAGTTTACTAATTTAAAATAAACAACAAATTGAAAATCGATAATATTTGAATAATGTTATTATATTCGCATTCATTTACATTTATTTGACTTGGATTCGTAAAACAAAATAAAAATGAAAGGCATAAATAAATTGGAATTCGAAATCCGTAGAACGTAGAAGAATCCAATTTCCAATCACAAAATATTTTATTTATTCGAAGCACTGGCTTCATGTTCTGAATAGGGCAATAAGTGGAACAGTTCTACGATTAAAACGAAAACATTTTGAGCGATTTATATATTTACAAATGAAATTACAATCTGAAAACTTGTCAAACGCCCCGGCGGGGAAGCGTTCATTTAAATTAAAATCGTTCCTAGGCACATAGAGCTAAAGAAATTTCAGGACTGCCATATAATTTACAAGATTTCCAGTCTTTAAACAACTACAAATTTTCACAAAATATTCCTATGAACAAATTTTTTTAAAAAGCTACGTACATTGTTTCAGACTATCTAAACGTAAAAAATGTTCAATAATTTGCCTAATTTGTGCATATTCGTTCTAATATGTTTTTATTTGAAAAAAATTGACGCGCGCAGTGACCTGTACAAAAGTAGCCTGAACGATCTTTTGACCCCATTCCCCCAATGTCATGTCAGGTTTCTTCATATCGGCAGCGCATTGGTTTTCTTTCAAAATGTTCATTCAACTGTGTGGCAGGATTGGCAAGCCCCATATGAAAAATGGGGGAAAGATTCAGAACACATTCGGGTTAGATTTGTTTCATGCGCATTATTGATATATGTATACGATGGCGTGAGCTTGCGCAATATCTCGGAAAAGGCAAAGCTCCAGCAGAAACAAAAATTTACGTGTTTGCATCCTATCCGAAAATCGGGTTGGGGAATGTCTGAAGGATGGAAAGAACAACAAAGAGCTTGTTGGCGTTACCCAGTTTTAAATTCATTGATAATATTGATTTTTACCGCAAAAACTACATTTTCACCCCTTCTTAATGGTGATGGAGAAAATTTCGAACTAGTCAGTGATAACTTTAATACTAGAGTTTTTACGCCTCTATTCTATTTGTCCCTTTATCACCCGCCCAACGTTAATCAGCATCATTGGACCGTTGGGAAAGTTAGGTTTGGCTGTTGGTATTGCCAGACTAAAACTGCGGGGCCTCTTGGTTTTTCCAACCGGAAACTTGAGTTTGCGTGTGAAAGCGTTCGCACCTGCGTAATTGAAATGCGGCAGTTTTATTTGGATATTATTAATGAAGGAAGAGGTGTTTTTTGGTCAGAGAAATTTGCGCTGATGTATGTAATACGATCTTTCACAACACGAGCAATGAGCCGACGCGACCTCCTGGAACTATACTTTCGCTATTTTGCTGGTTATTTTTCCGAATGGCAAAACGATACTAAACATCAAAGTCTTACGACGGAGTCCGTCGATTTACCCTTCCTCGCAGCGTTGACTCTTAGCTACAATGATCGGTTTATTGTTAAGCTCGGAAGGTCCGACGAGTACAAATTTTTTACGCCGTCCAATGTCTACCATAATCGCCAAGGCTTCAAACTATTCCTACAACCATTTCAATCACCAACAATTTGGATAATTATCCTCCTAACAATTCCGTTGGTCGCAATACTGTTAGCGTTTCCCCATATTAAACATTTTGCAATCGTTCTTTTCGATGTTTTCAAATTTGCTCTTAACCAGGGTTCACGGACATTTGGATCACCATCTCATTGGAGATATGCCGTGTTGGCGTCCGTCTACCTAATCAATACTTCTTTTCTAGTGTGTCTCTACCAATCCTACTTGAAATCAGACTTTTCCTTTCTAGATGAAGCCAAAACGGAATTGAAGAACTTGTCCCAACTGGTAAATTTCCCTATATTTATACTTATACCAATTTTGGATTGCAAATCTTGGAAAAATGCACAAAAAACTCCAAAGCGGACAATTCAACTCTTTGATTCCGAAAACATTTGCAATTTTGATGCGGAACTATTGCGGGAATCTTATCCGCAATATGAGATATATACACATTTTTGTTTCAATCTTATGCACCTTGAGCACCGTTATGACAGCTACGATAATCTGCAATTTTGGAAGAAGAATACTTATTTTATATGTCCTGATGACTTGAAAACGAGGTCTATGATGATGAACCAGAAGTACGCGTTTGTCAGCACCAAAGGGAAATTTCACGACACTAAAATTGCCTTAGAGCGTGAGTTAGGGCGGGATTCACTTGGGAATAATTGGGGTGTGAAAGACGAGTTTTTAACTGAACCGGTTGGGTATAGCTTACCATTTGGTCTCAATGATGCTGTGCGATCAGGGGTTCCAAAACGCGTCGATTTGCTATTCTCTACAGGTTCATTTTGGTATGTAAAATCCGTCTATGAACGTAACGTGAAAGTTAAAGAAGCTATTGCGGCTAAAATCGGCTCGAGTTTGGTTTCTTTTTCCCCGCTAACATTTGAAACTTCAAATATTGCCCTGGTATTTAAGCTCTTTTGTATTTTGTGGTTTTTACCAATTGGATGTTTTTTTCTTGAAATTATCGCATACACTATTGCTTGGTATACGTATACACGTTATACCTAAAATCCGTAATTTTATGTCAAAACACACTGGCAACACCAGGTCGGTCACTATGATTTTTCGTTTTCTATAGTGAATATAATATGTAGATTATTTGTGGCCGTTAGTCTTTCGTGGATTGAAGCGTAAAGGTTTCGTTTCTTGAGGTAATTACGATTGTGGTGTTCCCCAAGTTGGCTTAATATGGAAATTTTTGTTTTAAAGGATATGGCGCACAATTGCAAAATTCCAATTCTTTAAATAAAATTAGGGATTAACATTTGTCCCACTACATACTAATGTGTTATCGTTGTAAATAAATGAATTGTATTTCTTCTAATGTACACATATTCGTCATATAATCATTCAGTCAAACGTTGTTATGATTGTTGGAGTTAGCTCATCTTGCATCTAAAATTACAGAGTGGATAGCACCTGTTGCATTTGAGCCAAACGGAGATAACTCATTTTGAACCTCAAAAAGCGCCATCTTATGTACATACTATATATGAATAGTATTACTTTAGTAACCCACAGAGTTTTTTGTATTTATTAGTATTAATTTCGTAAAGCAGACCAAATTCAGGCACACACATAATACAGACAACGATGACAGAAAATGACGCGTCAGTTGTTCACACAATGTAATTCAATGAACTATATACTGTTTATGTGTGCAGAGGCAATATATATTTGTAGTAGTAGTAGTTGTATTAGTTATGTGGAACATACATATGGTGAAATATACATATAGCCTGTTATAACATTAATCTCTGTGTCGTGCCTGTGTGCACCCAACTATCCTGATCAGTCAAATTGAACAAACTTCACTGCTCTGAACAAAACCCACACACATCCACAATGAAAATTTTCTACATCTCGTCTTTAAAGAACAGTGTCAAAATCAAAATCATCGCGGCCACACTATTTTGCACGTTAATGTTAGTGTTCCTTACACCCACGTCCGACGTCATAATCCAGTCCATGGAATTGCGAACTGGAGGTGACGGCGGCGGCAGTGGCGGTGTGGATTTACGCCAAATCCAAGTGTCAAACGCTGAGGATCTTCTCGACGCCTTAGATGTCGCGAAGCCTGGAGACATAATTTCACTAGCGGATGGCCATTATACAGGTGTATTTGTCGTTACGCGGAGTGGGACCGCAGAGAAGAAAATCACGTTGGAGGGTTCGTCAGAAGTCATTTTCGAGAATCCAAACCGGGAGGAGAACAATAATGAGATCGGGCACGGCTTACAAGTGAAGGCGGATCATTGGGTAATTCGGGGTTTCACCATCGTAAATTCCATGAAGGGGGTGATGGTGGACGGCGGGAATTACAATCTCCTCCAGAATCTAACGATCCTGCACATGGATGATGAAGGGATTCATTTCCGGTTCGGGAGTAGCTACAACGTTGTCCAGGGCTGTTTCTTCAATGACACGGGGATAGTGCGGGAGGGTTATGGGGAGGGCGTGTACATTGGGCAAGTGCACTCAAAGTGGGAGGATGGGAAGCCGGACGAGTGCATTGGGAACGAAGTGATTGAGAATGTGTTTGGGGATGCGGTGCGCGGGGAGAACATTGATGTTAAGGAAGGGACGTGTTGCGGGAGGATTGCGGGGAACTTCTTTAATGGGCGCGGACTGACGAATCAGCACTTCGATGACAATTGGGTGGACATGAAGGGGGATATGTACGTGATTGAGGATAACGTTGGGCAATATTCCCCTAAGGAGGGGTTCGGGATCAGCTCTCAAAAGCCGTTTGGGCGGGAACGGCTCTTCCAGAGCGCATGCGGCAACGTCTTCCAGCGCAATCGCTGCGACTTCCAGCAGGAAAACAAGGGAAATCCCTGCGTGGCCTGCAATAATGGCTGCCCCTGCTATAACATCGTCCAGGATAATATTCAGTTTGTGTTGGATTCGGAAAATTCAAATTAAACTCCCGCCAATAATAATTATTGTTATAGGTTAATAAATATATATTGTAAAATAGAAGTGTTTTCAAAATAATAATTTAGCAAATTATGTAAGTCTTTAATAATAAAATAAATTTTCGTTTAAAAATTATACGAACTTACATAAATAAATATACATCATATGTTATGACGTATGGCATTGCAAGTAAATACATACGCGTATATATGCCAATGTAATAATAATTTAAAGGTAGGACGACACATCCAGCCCGACAGAAGTGGAGCATGGTTGACGTCAAGAACACTCATTGGGGATTGGGCATATAATGTTACCGTCGTCCTCAGGTGTTGGTGTCTGTATATATGTGTGTAATTCAAACTTCCTAAAATTGTATTAAATTCAAAGTCCATATATAGGCAATGCTGTCCTAGACATGTAGACATATGGGGTTTAACACAGTATGTACGTACCTATTTCCATATAATTACATTACGTACACAGAATTCCATCACATCCAACAGAGCAGTTGTGCTAACAATCCCTTCATAATTCTTCTATACATTTTATTTCCCTCGTTGTTTTATATATCGTCGAAGTTTCAAAAGGTGCTAATTTCTGCATTGCAGATAGAGAAATTGGTACGTTGGGATCTTCTCCGACGGTATGCAATTACCTAACATTTCATGTATTTATATGTAAATAGTCGTGTACATATACAAACTTTTGCACACGTAAATGTCAATTTGCCTGTTATTATTATCGGAATGATTGTCGTCTATAGGCATATCCGAATCATTATATTGAATTGAATTATATTCTATAAAATATTTTTATATTCTATGAAATATTTTTACACACCATCGTGCCGACGCAGACAACGTATTTGGAAAGCGTGTGCCCTAAGTGCCTTTTCCCACCAGCCGCTCATCCGCTCGCCGACTTGGATTGTGCAAAAAGTTTGAAATCAACAAATGTTTTGTCCTTAGCCATCCCAGCGAGAAGAAAAACGAATATAACAAAAAAATACAAACAATACAATGAAATTACTAAGTTATCAAATCTTCCGGAGGAACTACAAAATATTAATAGGAGTGCAAATATTTATAATTTTAATTATCCTCTTCCTAACGAACCTCGTAGGAGTGCGGATGTTTGTTCTATTGACGACAACGGAAATGTCGACAACTAAAACAGGCGAGAAAAAAATAGCGACAGCGGAAAAAATGAAAACAGCAACAACGACAACAACAGCACCAAATTCCATTATTAATAATTATCAAAACCAAAATTATGAAATATTCAACCGCGACCCCCGGTATGAGCGCCAAGTCCCAGTGAAAACATCCGAGGAATTCCTACAAGCCCTGGAAAAGGCGGAGCCGGGGGACGTGATTTCTCTGGAGGACGGCCTCTACAGCGGGGTTTTTATAATTATGCGGGGTGGGAGTGCCGAAAGGGAAATTATTTTGGAGGGGTCAAAGGACGCTGTGATAGAGAACCCCACGAGGGTGGAGAGCGACTATGAGATTGGATTCGGCCTCCATTTGAAGGCCAGTCATTGGATCCTGCGGGGCTTCACGGTCCGGAATTCCCTCAAAGGGATCATTATTGATGGCGGGAATTCCAACGTCATCCTGAACGTCACGTTGACGGACATGGACGACGAGGCCATTCACATGCGCTACAGCAGCAATAATAATCTGGTCATGGGCTGTTTCATCAACGACACGGGGAAGGTTCGCCTGGGATATGGGGAGGGCGTGTATGTCGGGGTAAACAGTGGGCGGTGGGTCAATGGGACGCCGGACCGTTGCGATGGTAACCATATAATTGGGAATACATTTGGGCGGGCGGTGCGCGGGGAGTGCATCGACATTAAGGAAGGCACGTGCTGTGGCCGTGTGGCACACAACCGCTTTGATGGGCACGGCCTGACCAATAGCCATTCGGATGACAGTTGGGTGGACATCAAGGGGGATATGTACGTCATTGAGGATAATGTGGGGAATTTCTCCAACAAGGACGGATTCGCCATTCGAAATCTTCTACCCAATAAGAACCTCATGGGGGGTTGCGGGAATATTTTCCAGCGGAATCGCTGCGAATTCCAGCCAGACAACTTCAATGGCTACTGCGTCGCCTTCTATAATCGCGGCAAATGTTTTAATCTTGTCAAGACGGATAACATGGTTTTTAATGGAATGAAAATGACAAATTTTTAGTATAATAATAATACTACATATGTATGTTTCTATATTCCTTATGGTACGAATAATATATGCATATAGTTGAATAGCCATTGCTGGATGTATTAAATGAATAAACTTTATACAGTGAAAATATTTAAATTCTTATTCGTTAGTTGATTTGGCAATGTCTACAGTCTACACGTCTACATATACATATAATGAATTCACCCTGTATGGACACGCTTCAAATCCAGACAAGTTGTACCAAACGTAATTTGGGTTGGTCCGCAGGAATTATTTGATCTACGAAGGGCCTTTTACGCTCCATCCAACCATGGTGGGCAAAACTATATTGTAGCATTTATTTTGGGTATCTCGAAGTGTCACGTATAAGATCAGGGACGGCCAGAAGGGCCTGACTGGAAAAAGAATGTAGGGACAACAATGTTCAAGACATCCTTGGTAAAACCTCTCGGTCTTAAAGACTACGACGAGGGAAAGTGATGGTGGGAGAAATTGAGAATTAGAAAGTGAGCAATACTATATATACGTAGATATTCATTTAGGTCGATATATCAGCCGAAGCCATCAAAACCATGAGCAATACTACATATAGTTTATCCTTGACTTAGTTACTGATGACTAAAGACATGCTTACATATTCACCTTCAAATTGTCAACAAGTCTCATTTTAACTTCAGAAATTCAACTTTTGGGCACAAGTCATTATTGTCCCTAATGAGCTGGTGAAATCAACGAAGACGAAATGGAGAGGGAACTAAAGCAAAGAAGGCTCTTCAAAATGTTATCAACTATTCTTGTGGTGGGTGAATATCATTTCTTGTTATTAAGCCGCTTATTGCTAAGTGTAACATTCCCGTATCTAGCCAGTTACGTTAGGAGTTATCATAAGAACAACATACCTTCTTATTTTGTTACTAAATTTTCATGTATTTAAAAAGCGTCAATAATGATAATTATTGCAATTTGTTCATTTTATTTACAGGAAAATGAAGAAACTAAAAGGATAAAGGAACAAGTCTTCAGTAATTCGTTGGTAAAATATTTAATTCATCATTTCTGTTGTACATTCTATTTAAACTGTTCATGGTTTTTTCCCATGATTGTCACGTCAAATTTTATGATAAGGCATTTAATAGTAAAACCGGGTAGGAACTGATATTTAACATGACTACTGGTCTGGCTTGAAAAATATACTTGATGGGGAAACAATGATTACGACAAGATTTCGAAATTTATTATTGTAATTTTACGTATGAGACGTGTTTTGAGATTTACCCTGTGGGTGCATTATGTAAAATCAGGGATTCTTCGTTGCCTAAACAAAGATCACCGTTGATAATATTACAGATATTTATTATTACACTAAATTTTTAGCATTAGAAACAAAAGCTTTCGCTGGAAAGCAAAACCACTCGACTTTAAGTTTCAAATCAGCTGGATGTGCCGGTCGGAGAATGCTTATGGATTCAAGGCAATACAGATTACTTAAGTCAGGATTAAATATTTGTTATTTATTTTCTAGTCATGCTTTTGGTTTTTTTAATTACAGCATTTTTTTGAGCAAACAACATGGTGTAAAATTATACCTAATAAATTTGAGAACCAAAGGTTATATAATTTATATTGGCTATAGGGTATGGTGATTTTTAAATGTTTTTGATATTTTGCCTGCAGGGCATTTTTTATTACCAGAAGGAAAGAAAACCATTTTATGCCCCAATTAATGCCGGGCAAAAATGCAAAATTTTAGGCAAAAATTTCAAAAAATATAGCAAAGAATCACATTCCCAGAAAATTAATTTTTTAAGGTATTTCGACATTAATGTACTATCGTAATGGCAGAAACGGTCATTGTGGAAGCTTCACAGTTACTATTTTAAAGTTAGCCCCATTCGCTAAAAGAACAATCAGAGTTGTTCTCGGGTCAAGTATTTCCACGGATCCGGCCATGAACTTGACCCGAACATGAACTGTCAAGTATTTATTCCATGCTAACCTGAACTCGATACTTCGTGTTCAAGTAAATACTTGATTACTCAAGTTCGTCGCTTCAAGTAGTTTTTGTTGAAACTTGAACTTGGTTTCATACGCGTGCTCGGTTCCCTCCAACACCTGAACACGAACATGACCTGAACATGAACGCGAACTTAAAGTTTCAAGTATTTTGCTGAATTTTCAAAATGCATTAATTTTGCACATGATCTTCAGATTTCAACAGTTTAAAGTCGTCTAAATGTCTACAAACGCAAAGTAGCAACGGCTATATAGTGTGTAAAAATTAAAAACCAGACAATTAAAATAATGAAGTCCATTATTTTATACTGAATCTGCGTTTGAGCTGTAATGGCAATTTTGTATACGAATTATAGAGTAGACTGAACTCTCGCTATAAGAGAACACTATAAATCACCAAAATCAGTCTCTTATATAGGAAAATAGGAATTTTCTTTTAGAGAGAGCTCGTATGCATATAACTATGTATGTATATGTGGGCTAAAATCATCTCTTACAGAGGGAATTCTCTTATATGGGGATCTATTATAGAGAGACTCCGCAGATTATTAATCCGTTTAGCTCTGTAGATAGCAATATAAGCCAGCCTTGGTAAACGTTTCTAACGTAGCCACGGGGTTTATAAGGTACGTGTTGTTAAATTAATAAAATAATTACAGGTTGCCCTGCTGCCTTTGCTTACCGGGGTTTACCTATATTTTTATCTAAGTTTAAAATATTGAGAGCTTTTTTCACAAAGATCAACATTATTGTATTGCTAATCTAGGGATATTTTTTAGTTATTAGAATATTAATATTCCTAATTAGGAATACAGAAAAAATCGTCTGCGGTTTGTCATATACTATTATCTAATATTATTAATTTCGTTGTGGCGACCGTGATGTAGAGCTTGAAGTGTGGTCAAAATTTTTGTTCCGTTGGCAATTTCGTTCCGTTCCGAAACTATCGGAAATTTATGTT
>JAQGAK010002554.1:0-19579 GCA_034696945.1 Lipothrix lubbocki
GCCTATGCTTAACATTGTGAAATTTCAAAGTTCAGTTCAGTTCATTGAACGATTGAACTGAACGGTTGCAACCATGGATGGAATTACTTACACATTTCCCCCTTTTCTTTTATTTAATTTCTGTCAGATACTCTGTTCAGTTACCATGTAATATACATAGGGACGTTCTACTAAGTTGTACGTACATAATTACATCTAACGTACGTATGATCCATATAGCTTGAAATTATACGTCAGCAGTTAATTTATTTACGGAGTCATCTCCGCTCTTGTTGTTATTATTCCCCGTCGCAGTCAGCCGAGTCGAGTGCTCAATATTGGAATATATGCATGTGAAGAAGTGATGGAATGACGTTTGAGCTATTTTTGCGAATGTTTGCATTTTATGTGTGCAGGACGTGATATTTATTGTCGCCGTTGTCGTGCGTTTATATTCTTGTAAAGGTTGCCCCTATAAAATCTGCTAAAATAAAATCCTTTCGAAAAATGACTCAAATGCTATAGATGCTCTTACAGTCACTTACTACAAATTATTTTACACTTATTATACATACATATCGTCCGTGAAGATGCAAATTGGGTTATCTCCATTTGTGAACCCAAATGCAAAATGAGATATCGTCAGTGGAGTTGCAAAGTTTGCTATTTCCATTTGTGAACCCAAATGCAAAATGAGATATCGTCGGTGGAGATGCAAAGTGGGCTATCTCCATATATGTGAACCTAATTGCAAGATGAGCTATCCACCACCGAAACAATTCAGGGCAAAGATATGGGATATCCTGCCATTTAAATTGCATTAAAAACTGGTAAAAATGGAGGGAGCTTTTGTATTTAAAATTTCAACTGCGCGGCAATTGTAAATTATTTAGTGGAGTTATCCCATAAAATAAAACTACCTTGCACTTCAAATGATGGTGGATCTCTCACTTTTGCATACCTATAGACGCACATATGGAGATAGCCCATTTTGCGTCTCCACCGACGATATACAGTTGAGGTTCATGTAGTTTGATCGTTTGATGGTTCATGTTGTAACAGTAATATTTTACTATACAGTCTTTGGATTTTGACAGTAAATAGAACGAGTTGAATGACTGATTGGCTGTTAATAGTTGTCTGGAAGCTATTAAAATCCTTGCTTAATGATTAATGATGAATAGTATTTTAAAACATTTTTATCCCTTTTGCTGATCTTTTCTGTCCTTTTGCTCCACGCTCCTCCGCTAAAAGGTTAATTACTCCAGTTATCCTTTCTTCTTTTGTACACATTACGAAAACACAGCGGCGTGGTTTACTTATTATTTGGATTTTCGAATTCATGCAGGCATCAGGCATCCCTTTTCCACAATGAGCTCAGGATTTTTTGGGGGGAATTCCTTGGAAAAAATTGTTTATTTAAAGTAAATAACATAATTTCTGAAATAACGGCAAAATTATATTTCGGAAATTTTGAACTTCAATCCCCTGATTTTAATTTTCCAGATTTATTAAATTTAGGTCAATTAGAATTATTGCAAACTTATTTATTAGAGTGCATTGACTTTTGTACAGCAAACGGCGAAGGTTTTTGAAAAAATATGTCAACAAAAGCAAAATCTAATTAATAAAGATGGATTGGTTTTTTATTATTTAAAAAATATGTTTTTTGTATAAGCAAATGCAGATGATAGTCCACGTCAGCTTAGGGAATCAAGAGCTAAAATCGTAGATCTAAATTGATTTGCCGTGTCCACTCGCCAGTCGCCATGGGAGATTTATCCTCAATAAGGTTAAAATGCACGGGAATTGTCCAGGGGAGCATTGAGTTCGAGATGACGTGGCTCTTCTATAAATAACTTCTACAAATATAATAAAATAAAAACATTGGAAACCAATTACACGTCTGGGAATATTTATATATGAGAAATATCTGTAAAAGTAATATTTTTTGCACTTATGATCGCATATATTTCCTGTAAATATTTAATGCACCCGGGATTCCCCTCTTAATAAATGACCAGCTAGTGGAACGGGTTAGTGCTTTCAAAACAAAGTTGGAGGAATAGTCTACGAGAAACTTCTGGAGAATATTAGAGAGAAATTTAGAAATTATATTTGAAATTTTGTTATCCTTGTTCGATATTTGTTGGAGCAATATCAGTATTTATTTATACAATCATTTTAGAAATTAACGGAAAGTTGTATTAGTAATTCTTAAATCCAAGACTGAGGATCAAGATGACCGCACTTTCTTTCCTGATCTTGTGCTCCGCGACCGTTTTCTTCAGCCTGAGGGTTTCCGAGGCCTGTGAGACTCTCCCGTCTTCCATTCATATAATCAAGGGTATAAAATATTTTTTTTTAATTATTTCAATTTTTTTTAAATTAAATAAAAATTTGAATTAAAAGATTAGGAAATGACAAAATACATTTTTTGTATTACTTTGCTATATGTTCCCGAAATGTTTTATTCGGTAATAATTGTATTCCTGTATTTTATATTAAAACATCCATTTTTGACAGAAATCTACTCGCAAGGAGGAATGCTGGAGCGGACTTGTGAAGGTGAAATTGCTGTTTCCAAATGTGAAGGTACTTGTCAATCCAAAGTTCGGCCCTCGGGAGTCTCGTATTCCGGATTTTTTAAGGTATCTTTATATACGGCCAGATTAATTTATTTTTATATAAAACAATTTCAATTAGCAATTTATTTTCTGTTTGGTATTTGTCTGTAATGAAAATAAGCGAATAAATTCAATGGTTGTTTAAATTATATTGTTATTTTATTAACTTTTATTTTCAAAATATTTGTATCGATCGCTGTAATATCATTAAAAGATTTGGATCATTTTATGTTCCAGGATTGCCAATGCTGTCGAGAGACTAGTTTGCGGAGTCGGGAAGTTGTCCTGAGCAAGTGTTTCGATCCGGACGGAAATGCTCTGTCGGGTGACAAGGAAACTTATGTGACACAACTTCGGGAGCCTGCGGACTGCAAATGTTTCCGTTGTGGGGAAGCTTCTTTGGCGAGTTAAATCCTTGCGGAAAATTCGCAAAATTGTCGAAACTTTTAAGATTTAATCGGACTGCGCTCCAACAAATCTAATATTGGGCAATTAAATTTAATATTTTAATTTAGTAATTTATTTAAATTAAATTAAATTAAAATTTTTGAAAAATTACATTCAAAAAAAATAAATTTTAAATAAATTTTAAATTGTCATTAAATGTTACATTGTATTTAAATTTCAAATCGTCATTAAATTTTATTTAAATTTAAAATTTTAATAAAACTTCAAAAATTGACCGTGCTTCAAATCTTAAAAACATTACAGGATTTATTTAATGTGTGTACACATCTCCTTGGGAAATCTACAAAGCTGGTAAATTGTACTTCTTACAAATTAGATTTTAGTTTCTTTTGAAGGAAAACTTTCGTTCTCAGTCACATTAGTTCTCAGACTTTGAACCATTGCCTTGAATTTCATTAGTTTTTGTTATAGTATTGTATGGGAATTTGGCACTATAGTAATAATAAGGATGATGCGGACTCGCTGCATTCCTCATAGCTATGTAACTGTAAAGTGTGATGAATTCCCTTGGCAATTCCTGAACTTTTAACAGCTGCTTGAATTTCTGCAATAAAAGTTGTAAAGTGCTCCATTCGCTCTGTGCTGTATACTCGTATATGTAATATAATATACATAAACCTCTGTGTCACTTTTACCGCCTGCAAGGAGTTTATTTACTCACAGCATTGTGCTAAAGCATATATCTATAGGTACTTACTACTTTACTAGATGGATACTTGAAAATTAAAGTGAACATATGACATATGATTTAAAGAGAGCAACTAATTGCGAAGTGTAGAGCAAAGCAACCAAATCATGTCCACGCCGAGAGCCAGAGCAGCAAAACATGTAAATATTATATTGCACGGTGAAAGGAAAGTCAGTGCTTGCACAAAGTATTCATTCATATGAACACGACCTCCCAAATGTAATCTGTCGCATCATAAAAGCAGTTCTGTAATTTCTGTATAATAATAAATAAATAATATTGAACTTGTTAATGTCAATTTATTTTACATTGTTATGTTTATATTTATGCACTGTTGTAAGTAATTGTGCTATACTGTATTGATTTTTGTGTTGGACTGCGGTCTGATTTCCAATCATTAAAATGTCACACGAATAATTAATTAGGGTCTGGCCTTTATAGTAAAAGATCATTCAAATAATTATACACCTACAGAGCATATACAAACCTATATACCATAGTTTATATACTACGAAGATTTTATTACAATTTGATTTTGTGAATGACTTGTTTTCTTTTACTGTTGTCAGTATTCTAATTTAGCAGTGGCAGGAGCGTAAACTCCATTTGTTCAACAAGGTTAAGCAGCTGTTTCTTGGCTGGTGGATGTTTCTTGACATCTTGACAGTTTTTTTTTTCAGTGTATATAGTATTTATATTTGCAATGCTAAAAAATGTATGCACTGTACAACATCTATGGATGATTCAATTAAAAGGTATAATTACAATGTATAGTCGTGCTACATTTATACACAAGGATCATATTTCATACTATTATGTTATGACATGACTCACATTCTCATGGAAATTAATATGAACAACTGTGTACATATCCCTTTACTACTTCACTTGCATATGCAAATTTTCTCATGAATACTTAATTACATTTATTACGACTTACTACAGTTGATGATTTTTAACTGTAACTTGTTACAAGTGCGATCTTTTGGACAAGAATCAACGTTGTTCGTCGGGTTTATTTATTGAATTAATAGCCCTTTTTATCCGCGTCTCTATTCACACTTTAAATTATTTGTGTGCGTTCCCGCTACGCTTTGAATTTGCAGCATGTGACAGACATTACGACGAATCATATTGATGGGGTCGTGCGAAGCACGGGCTTAAAGCTACTATACTAACAATCCTCGCCTTAAATCCTCACCTTAAATTTACAGTAAACTTTGTCTTCGCGTCCAGAATAGCTTGAATGTGTTCCACGTGACAAACCTAATGACCAATAGTCCTGTACTAGCTTTAAGCCCGTGCTCTACACGGGCAAACACGGATTGCTCGTTAAATGTTGTATTGTGTATGGCGCGAGCATTTGAAATCTTACAGAGATGGTGAATATAGGTGAGGATCGTGTTTTCCCCATGCCAAACATGGACTTAAAGATAGTTATTCAATTTTAAATTAAACGTAATGAGTCTTGAAATGATTCCCTCTCCCTCCCTGCCATGTTAAATGTTTAATCCATGGGTCTCTCTACCTAATGACCCAAATTGTAACGCCACGCCTTCGCACGCGCGTTAAATTACATTAAAAATAACAACTAAATGCGATGATTTTTATTTGGCTTAGTCCACATTTTGTTTCATTTTGTAATTTATTTTAAGCACTAATTTTGTAGAGGGTCTAGTCTAAATAGAAAATACAATATGTCGAATTTAAATTTGAATTGAGTCATTTATTTATTCTATGAGCTTACAAGGAAAAACTACCTGACCCAGACTTGTAATGTGGGTTGAGCGTGACGTTGTATTAGTCTGGATAGTCTGGATCCTGATATCAGCGTGAGGAAATAATTGGGGCAAATTATTTCATTATTGAAAGCGTTCCTTAGGTTTAGGTATTTAAATTTTCTTGATCTAAAATGCTAGTACGTACAGTATTAACCATAATGTTGAACTTAATCCTAAATTAGGAAGAAAGCATCGGATCGTGAAATACAGATGCAACTATTTAAAATTAAATAGCATTACCATATTTATAATATCATACAATATAATTCTACGCTTCAAAACATCTGGAACAGTTAAATTTTATATTATTTAAAAAAATTAAATACTAATTAGAACAGAAATAATAATAAAAGTTTGCAGTACCACGATGGAGAAATATTACAAAACACATTGGTGCTCACTATTAAAGAAGACTTTCTATAAATTTTTAAATTTCCGTCTAGTAACACTTCTCCCGTTCTTCGGTTCGAATTTAAAGCACTTGTATACTCCTATAAATACTACCGAAATTCCAGAAGATGTCTCAAAAGGATTCCGGATTGAGTTGCAAAGGTTTTTTTAGCACAATTATTTACTTTGCATTATCATTATCATACATTTTATTATAACAATAATATTATGTAAGTACATTGTACATGCAATAAAACTTTGAACCTTAATAGTGTGGAGTGGACGCGTTTAGATTATGGAAATGATATCCTTTATGTTGCTGCACGTATATTAACGTGATTTTTCGACGGCAAAATATTTTTTCTGTTTGGGTAAAGTATAAATAGTGATAGGAGGTACAGATAAAAGCAAATAAGTATACGTACCTATAACAGTGAATATTGCTAGCTGGGTATTTCAATTAATCGTTGACGCATATTTACACAACATCAAATATAGTATTTGCCAGGAAAGAATTCCAGGACTTCCGTTAAAAAGTACCTTATCCTATTTAATGCTGATTAGATTATGTTTTCCTCAAATGAGTTTTTTTTGGTACTCGATTCGATATGCTGATCACGGTCACGTTGGAAGAAATGTGTTTTGAAAAATTGAGGTATGCAGTGGTTTGTTGTGGTATATAATTTTAACTAGAACAATTTAATTAACAGCCGGCACAATGACACAAAAGGAAATCCAATTTTCCAATCGTAATATTTTTCTTGGAAAAATACAAAAACATTGACAAGTTAAATCTTAGAAGCCCCATTAGAAGAACTGGAAAGCTGGCGTCAAAGCAATTCCACCACAATGTTTGCTAAAATACCCAAAGCGAATATGCTCATTTGAACTCTTTACTAATAAACACCATTTGAAAGACATTATTTTAAACGGAATGTAACACAAAATCATTTTAGTCCTTAGCAAGTTTAGCTTCTTTTCTAATGTCTGATCAATTGCAGCCTTATTAAGGACAAGGAGCTTGAGAGTGGGAAAAACCGTAAAATTACCATGGCGTTTTACACGGCAGCAACGAAGGTCATGCAGACACTGCACAATTTAATTGATGACCCGACAGATTCAAAAATTTTATCCAAAGGGATTGGAGAAGTCCTCACCAGCGTTATTCGTAACTCTTCACGAGCGCAGTCGATTCCCTTTAAAGTAAACAAAACCACTCTAAACGTGCAAATCATTGGAGAAACTAATTCTAGTTCTTCGCATCGAAGGGTTCGCCAGTATTGGTTCGTGTGTGGTTGGTTGTTCCTTCAAGCGGCCTTCAATACCTGCAGGTTAGGCTACGCGCTTCATATTCAAATGGAAATAACGCAGTTCCAACTGATGTACAGCAGCGCGATTACGATGGCGTATTGGGCGGGTTGTTTGACCATGTTGGTAGTGAACATTCGGCGGTCGGAATACCAAGCGTGGGTTAATTCAATTCGATACTTCAATTTAAACGCCGGACGGTGCTTGCCTTCCGTGAAGAAGCGCTTCTGGATAATGTACTTACTGCTGAAATACATCGAGCGCGTGGCGTACCTTCAAGCACTTTCCATGGCTTTTATATTTTATGCAGCACGGCCAGCCCCAACAACTTTTTATTCATTGATGGATCCGGCCGTTCGAGACCAGGCGCCGGTAATTTTAATTTTATGCGCGTATGAAGTCTTGGGAATGGGAATGGTCTGGACCGGAATTTTATTTGTCGTGGTGCATTTCCTTTCCTGCACTGAGCTCATCAAAATAAAGACTGCGGATTACTGGTAATATTTACTAATAAAAATAGTGATTTACTGATATTAATTTATAAAATGAATTTATTGTTTTAATTTAAAATCCTGAAATCCTTTCTGATCCTTCCTACCCTACATTCGCATTAAAATCTCTGTAATGCTTTTGAAATTTCGCGCCATACATAATCCTCACCTATATTCGCCGTAAAGATCTGCAAGATTTCAAATTCTCGCGCCATACGTAATGCCCAAAAAGTGTTTTCCGGTGCAGAGCTTGGGCTTAAAGCTAGTACAACATAACGACCAAGTAGTGTTTTTCTCCGTGCAGAGCACGGGCTTAAAGCTAGTATCAACACAAAATCTCCGTGTGCTTTCCCACTACAAATGTTTGAATTTTGCATGTGACAAACATAATAATAACCAATCGGCGTGCTTTTCCCGTGGACTTCTTAACTAGTTGATTAATAATGTGCAATTTACATTTCCCAACAGCGATATCAACAATCGACAGCGCATGTCCAAGAATACCATTCAAGTCCAGTTCGAGATTTACCGTTGGCTCCAAGTACTTCACAACCAGATGGAGCCTTGCATCACAGAACTCACCACCTGCCTCCTCGGAGTGGGTTTTCTCATAATTGTTATCCTTACATTTGCACTAATTCGGCTCATGGAATCCATAGGTTTCCCAACGAATTTAAGTATCCCTTTCGCCTTGGTCATGGTCATGGCTCTGGCCTACATCGCCCACTTTCAAGCCAGTCAGGTTCACGTGTTTTCGCGGGAACTGAAACACTCCTGGAAGGGCATTAAATGCACTCGGTTAATGCGAAAGCGACTAGTGTCGTGTCAAGACCTCACTATCAAGGTCGGGAACTTCTACATCATCGAGAAGGATACTACCATAACATACTTCAAATTGGCGTTTGATTGTGTCATTAACTTAATATTGACGATTTAACGCGATTGCCGTGTCCTCTTTTATTTAATTACAATGTTGTTTTCTTACCTAACTTTATTTAATAGCTGGGAATAATTTAGTAGTACTCCGTCTGGACGGCGAGCGGTAAAACTGCATGTTAAATGAATAACTATAGGGGTACCAATTAATCAATTAATTGATCATTAAAACTAAGAAACTTGCTAAAGTGGTATTACATACATACATATAGATTCTTATATTGAGAATTCAGCCATAGTTTTCTCATTATACAAAGACAATGTTTTTGACTAAATAGCTCATTACTCAATTGAATAATACCTATAAGCATTAATATTCTTTTAAGTGTTCAAACCAATATGTATATGTTATGTATAGAAACATAACCCTATTTTTAAAATATACGATTGTCAATATGTTGCATGTCCATAATCAAGTTCTTGAAATAATCAGTAGTATTATAGCTAAACGCACTTAAGCCCTAATACATAAAATTGCCCAGTTAAAGAATATTAACGGCTCATTGTAATTCGCGACTAGCACGTAGAACTTACTATTTCCTAGTTGATAATAATATCTGCTATCGCGCCTTCATAGAGTTTATTGCGCCTCTGTTTGTTAATACATATTTGGAATGTTTGTTAGTCCAATTGTAAGTAAGTATCAAAAGCAATAAAATATGTGATGGATGGTTTTGTTAAAATGCTTTTAGGTAATAAATTTACACGTAAACATATTTATACTAAACAGGAGTTAAACAACACAGTGCCAATCTTATCCAATCCTTTACGTACATGACATAGTTTCACACCCACATTTTGTACTCGAATGTGTTTGTAACAGTTATTCTTTTTCACAAAATCCAGCAAGTTATACAGCAAATAGAAGTTGAGACAAAACGTTTGGCTTATCATAGAAGCATCTGTGTTATTTAATTGTGCTCTACTATAAAATTCGTACAACATTTAATACAAAAATTAATACACAAATTAATACAATAAATATAAAAATAAGTACAAAAATAAATAAAAAAACATTAATACGAAAATAAATACAAAAATTAATACAAAATCAATACAAACTAACTTAAAACGCGTACAAAATTAAATAGAATTTATAATAACCAAAAAATACCCAAAAAATTAATTTTATAATAAATTGGAAATAAAATCAATAAAATAAATAACATCACAGTAACACAATTACAATAAAGGTCATGTTTTCTACTAAATTTACTGTTTCACAATAAAAACCGCAAGTTAAGAAATCGACGCTGAGCAAATTTGATTGCAGAAAGAACCTGGACTTGATGGGAAAAAACTCGAATGGATCATTACACATGAGTTATAAATAATTATGCCTACTTACGTTCTGTAAATTACTTGTAATTGACAACTATCATATACAAGTACGGGTACGCGATCCTACTGCCACTGCGTGAATATTATATTTTTACATTACTAAGAACAGATTAATAGATTACGGAAAATACGTGTAAATAATATCGTAAAAAATCATACTCGGAGTAATTTATTCAGTGATTATAATTAGATTTTGCAACTTGCAGTGATGAAAATGTTGATAACGAAACCAGGTCGCGTGAAACTTCACGAAGTGTATTGGCGAATTTATGCATTATTTCTGTGGCGATGGAAATTGGGGAGCAAAATGTTTAGAATCTTAAAAAATTCAACAAATCTGTTATCGACGAAAATAAACGAATCCTTGAGTTACTCCGAAGTATCTTTAGGAATCGAAAGCATCCTGCGTTCTACAATTAAATGTGCATCGATTTTGGGAACAATCCCGTTCAGAATAATTCCTTCTAATTTCGACGAGAATCGCCGGATCAAGCGCACGGATCAAGCGCCATTAAAAATATTTTTCCTTCACATGACCTGGTTTTTAGCCGAAGCCACATATGTTTTAGTTCGACTAATTAGCGTTTTGCTTACGAAACAAAAATTAATTCTATTTCATTATTTTTATGGCGGTGCGATAGTTTTTGGGTACTTCGCTGGAGCACTGACAAGTGTCATGGTTTACCTTAAGAGAGACGAATTTCAGTGTTTTATGTCCGGTTTAGAATACCTAATTAGACTGAATAAGTCCTCGGAATTTTCATTTGCCAAAATTAATTTGATGTACATCATTTTCCAAGTCCTGCCAATTGCGGCTTACGCTCAAGCGAGCACCGTAGGGTTTCTCTTTTTAACTTCGAAAGGAGTGCCAACCAGTTTGTATTCCATTTTAAATCCGCCATTTCGGGATTCCTTGGTTGTTCTTGTGCCACATTTTTTCCATGAGATTTTGATACCCGCGAAAGCCTGGAGTGTCGTTTCATTTGTAATATTACATTTACTCGCTTTTATGGAACTGGCGAAGATGAAGTGCGATTATTTATTGTGAGTAAAATAAGCATTTCATATGTAATGGATTAATTATACTTTTAAAAAAAATAATTAAATTGTTTTTTAATTAATTAAATTGTTTTTTAATTAATTAAATTGTTTTTTAATTAATTAAATTGTTTTTTAATTAATTAAATTGTTTTTCAAATTATTAATTGTACCTACGCTTTTATATGAATATATCAATTTCGTGATGTATTGCAGATTCTTAAACCAAGAAAATACTTTAAATAATGAAATTAACACCATGCGAGGCTTAAGAATTTACAAATGCTTGCAAATCGTCGACAACTATTTCGCTTGTTGTTACAATGAGATCCTGACTTGTCTCCTTGGAGTTTGTTACATCATGCTGGTTGTTGCAAGTGTGTGTTGCATTAGGTTCATGGCGATAGTGGGATTTCCAATCAACTTGTGTTTTCCGATTTTGTTAATTGTCGCTGCCGTCTTCTCCTTTGTTGGGCATTATGAAGGAGGCGCAATGAAGAGTTCTTCCAGGAAGTTACTTCATGCTTGGAAACATGCTCCCAATCGGAGACAAGCTAGAAAATCGGTGTTATCTTGCCCAGAGCTGACTATTCATATCGGGGATTTCTACACTGTGGACAAATCTACAATACTTACGTTCTTCAAATTGGTTTTTGATAGTTCGATTACATTGATCCTGTTGTGATGAACTAGTTTTAAATTTAATGTCCCCAATATCGATTTATTCATTTCGTGTTGAAATTATTAACAATTATTAATCAACAATTAACACAAATTATTAATTATTTGTATCACCAAATAATGATACCGCATAAATGAATTTCACCATTAATTGAATAAACAATTAACAAATTAAATCGCATATACATTTAGTCCCATAAACTATAAATCAGTACATGTTTTGCTCAAATGTCTGTTTCTACAATACAAATTAAGCGAACAAAATCATTAAAAAAGATCAATACTTCTTCACTCAA
Organism: Lipothrix lubbocki; assembly: GCA_034696945.1. Classification (NCBI taxonomy): domain Eukaryota; kingdom Metazoa; phylum Arthropoda; class Collembola; order Symphypleona; family Sminthuridae; genus Lipothrix; species Lipothrix lubbocki. The sequence continues at coordinate 12,025 of JAQGAK010002554.1, forward strand.
TGGTAGTAATATTGTTAAAAAGTTGCCTCGCAGAATCATTTTTGGCCTTGTAGACGGAACTGAAACTCCTCTTGAACATTTCTTCATAGAATTTTAACTCCCGAAACTTGAGTTCGCGAGCGAGAACGAATAAATACTTGACCTGCAGTGCCAAGTGTTTGTTAAAGAACTTCGAACTGCTGTCAGATCGGCACTGTGGTGACAATTGAAATTCCAGAAGGATCTTCATGTCAAATGCGGATACTTTGTTCCGAATGAAGGTATCGAACAATTTGTACAGATTTTGGGTGTGCTTGTCAATTTGATCCTCTCCATCTTCCGGTGGGTTCTTATGGAAACGAAGCTTTTTCGTCAGGTATCGCTGAGCGATTTCCTGTATAACAATAATAAATTACATAATACTTACATAATAATTAATTACAAAATGTAGGTACTGCGGTACTTTCGTTTCAAAAAATAAATGTAATTGAAGCGGTACAAATTTAAAAAAGAATAAGAGCTCTATAACAATGAATACTTTAATTACCTTCAAATCCATAACATTTAGCATCTTGATAGAATGTCGGTGGTACAGGAAATCCATTAAATCCTCACAGTCGTAGCAGATTTTGCGGATATTCCGGTTGGAAAAGATAGATGATCCAAGTACTGACCACAAGTTTAACCATGGTAACTCATCAAATTTATCAACATCAACTACAATTATTACATTTTCGATGTTGAAAATCAAGTTGGTACAGTCTCCAAAACGATTTCGTCCCCCTGGTAAATAAACTGCGACCTCCTTGACGGATTGAAGGGACGTGGCCTGAAATAATATTAATTATAGACCGGGAGTGTAAATAACAACCTTATGATTATTTATTATTTTATTTGCTATTTTTATTTATTAAATTATTTTATTTATTATTATTTTATTTGCTTTTTTTATTTATTAAATTATTTTATTTATTATTATTTTATTTGCTGTTTTTATTTATTATTTTATTCAATTCTCTAATTAATAAATAATTGGAATAATACCAGGTTATTTAGACCGTCTTCATCTTCTATGGCCACGGTTTCCATGGTGATTTCATAAGGGCAGTACTCCCGTGATTTTTTCTCCTTGCGTCGAACATTTTCAGATTTTTTTGTCCGTTTCGGTGGAATACTTTCCATGTTATTCGTTGAATTTACGCAGGAACAAATGTTTAAAAATGAGTAGAATAAATTTAAAAAAAAACCTTTGCTACTGTAAAAAGGGCGCTTATGCACTAACGCAAAAGCTGTTATCATACTAGTACGTGACCTTTGTTCTGACCTCAACACTGAACACAACCAACAAAATATTTATTTTTAATAAAAATCCTTTACCCTACGACGCTATCGTACCAAAATCGAACATTAGCACGACATTTCTGGCGTGTCAAATGAAGTTTGCTAAATGCACTCAAGATGTCGTCTTACGTTAATTTGTTTGGTTACGGATGCCTGAAATATTTCTGTGAAACAAGAATGCACACACAAAAATAAATAATTTGCATCAAATAATTTCTCCTAGTGCCCAATAGCTGTAAATATAAATAAATCCTGATTAAATAAAATGATTTTATATAGTTTCAGTCATGCAAAATTCATATAATACATGTTTAGCTCGGGGTGTTATATGCTAGTTCTCGAACCTCGGTGTGAGTAAATTAATATGATGAGATGAACTCGACTTTGATGGCAATAAATCCTCGGAAATACTTCACTCTCGAATATTATATAGATTAATTAAACTTGTAGCAGCTTTATTAATAATAATTAATCCTCGTAATATAAATACTCGTAAATTAACTTTAATTAAATAAATAAAATAAAAAATAATAATTACAACAAGTCAACCTAGCTCCGTACAGTTCAAACTCTCGTAGCCGACTCTGGTATATATTTCTCGTCTTCTCGCAACTCTCGTAATCTTAAGTCACTGCACTGCACTTGAGAATAATTTACATTAAGCTAGGTAAAAATAGGATACTCTTGACCTCGATATTAACTATTGGTAATTCTCGAACATTCCTCGTTATCACTAAAAGTAGTGTATATAGCTCTGGCGTATACAATACATAAAGAACTTGGCATAAATAAGTACAAGAATCTGAGTACATTTAACATTTTTTTTTACAGATTTCTTTAGAAATGCTGGTATAGCTGGGAATTGCAATCCAAATTTTGCGTTATTTAGTCATCATTCATGATAATATGGCGATAACGATAAAATTCATGACGATTGTCTCTTTGTATTTTCGCTGCAATTCGTGTTAGAATTAGTATGCCTACCAGCATCGCTACTCGACTTCCTTTGTCCTTCACCATTGTTGCAAAATCTATTGTCAATATTTTTGCGCTGAGCGGTAGACTCGAAATCCGGATTTGCCTCCGGGCAAGTGTCCTCAGGCTTTGAATCCCCACATGCCTCCGGACTGAGAGGGGTTCGGGCGTATAGCTCGGGAGTCATACCGGCGTCGTATTCCCATTTCTAAAATAGGAAAAAAAATTCAATAATTTATTATTACTTACTTAATTGCTAAGAAACTATGCATATCTGCGAATATCGCATGTCTATACAATAATCGCAATAAATAATTCTTGTTTTTACATTACTCTATATACTACATATTTGGTTATTATTATTTTAATTTATTAATTATTTTAATTTATTTGTTTATTTTATTACTATATTTTAATTTATTTGTTGTTGTTTTTCATTTTAATACTTTATTTTATTTTTTTATTTTACTATTTATTATTTTATATATCTATACTATACCTATACCTAATTATTACTAGTGTCAAATTAATTAAGGCCTACATACCTTCATAGCGTGAATCAATGGATAAATAGGCCTTCCTTTAGCTTTCCATTTCTTGATCTGCTCATTAGCATAGTCTTTCATTTCCTTCATTTCACATGCGTAACTGATCCGAGACTTTTCACTATACGCTGAATCCAAGAACCGCTCATCTTCTTCGCGCTGAATTTTGCTTACCTTTTTTTTATTTAAAAACATTATTTAATTAAACACATTTTATAAACTCCGTGGAACTGTATCCTTCCTCACCTATATTCGCACTAAAATCTCTGTAACGCTTTTAAAATTTTGCAGCATACACTATCCATTAAAAAAGCCAATCAGATTGTTTTCCCGTGCAAAGCACGGGCTTAAAGCTAGTTGCATATATGTATATGTGTAAATAGTAAATATATTTTTAAGCGTCAATCTTAATTCCTTTGTAGGAGAAAAAGGCAGATACATATTTAAAAAGTTTAGAAATCGGGTAACAAAATGAAAGGAAGAGGTTTTTGGAATTTAATAATTTATGTTTATTACCACTTGTTCCAAATGATACTTCCGCAGCTCCTTAGCGTTCTCCTGGCGCTTGTTCTCAATCTCACATTGGCGCTCGTAGTTCTGCGCTGCCAGACAGCAGGACTTTTCCCATTCAAGAGTGACGTCGCGTTCGAGGCGCTTAACTAAAGCATTGCTAAAAATCGTAATAATAAACATTTGTTTTAATTATAATTTAATTTAAATATTAACAATTGCTTACATTTTAAGAATATTTTGAAAATTGTAAAAAACTTATATTAATAGAGAGAAATTATCATTTAAAGAGAATTGTTCATACTCTTTCCTGAAAAGAAAATCCTGTGAAATTCTATTTTCTAATCCTTGACGCCTTGCTTTCATCATATTTTTCTTTTTGGCGTGTTCTTCCTCCCTTTAAAAGACAAATTATTTTCCTTTGTAATAATAAAAACCACAAAATTAATTAAACAATATAATGAATAAATAGCAATTTTATTCAGAATAGAAAAGTACCAAATATCCTTCAATCGACTATATTCGTCAGACTGCTTCTGCTTATTTTTAGCTTCTTCCCACATTTTCGCCACAACTTCCGAGTTTTTCACGGCCCGCTGAACTTTCTCATCGATCAATTGTTGTTCTTTCTCTTTCCTCATCCTTTCCACCTTTCGTTTATATTCATCGTACTCTCGAGCCCGTCGGTCGATTTCTTTTTCGTGAAATGCGATAAAAGCGTCGGTAGCCAGTTTGTCCTGGATATCCAGAAGGTAATCCTCTCTCATTTTCTCTTGATTTTTGAATTTCTAAATGCAAATTTAATTATTTTAGTGTAAAATACATTATTTATTAATAAATTAATTAAACAAATAATAAAAACAAAGTAAATTATTATGATAAATATAATTTAATAACAAATAATAAAATTATCACAAATAATTAAATAATAACATTAATTAATTATCACAAATAATTAAATAATAGCATTAATTAATTATCACAAATAATTAAATAATAACATTATTTAATTATCACAAATAATTAAATAATAACAATAATTAATTATCACAAATAATTAAATAATAACATTAATTAATTATCACAAATAATTTAATAATTAAATATTAATATTTTTTACATTATTTTCCTCCTCCTCACAAGGTGTTTCCTGCATGTATTTAATGTACGATTGAGGCCAAGGCAATGGGCATTCATGTCTCAATGATTTTAATTTTTCTTTTTCCTTTTCAAGCTCTGCCTTCCTTTCTGGGACGCGATTTTCGTCACATTTCAAAATGTTCAGCCGACTTAAATTTAAATACTTGCGAGAGTTAAAATGTTAAAGCATCATATGTATTATCAATATTGTAAACACACAATAATAATAAAAATAGCTATATAAAACTTAATTAAATTAAACAACTTTAAAGAAATTACATTTCACTGCATTCATTTTTCGCCTTCTTCTTAAAACCCTCCGGCCGATGATTGTCCAGGTCAACTCTCTCCCAGCAAGGATCCCCCAATACGGGGAATTCCCTTTCCGGACATATTTGTTCTCTGAATTCACAAATAACACGGGGAAGTTGTGAATTTCGTAAATCCTGTTCATCCTTCAAAGCTTTGGAGTAAGCCATTGCGGCATGAAAATCTCGGATCAAGCCTTTCCGATGAAGCAATTGTTTCTTTGCCCGGGCCTGCGTTTCCTTACTCTGCTTATCCCGACTTTCTTTAACTAATTTTGATAATGTCTGGAATTCTTTTTCTTCCTCCTTTTCCTTGTCCACCAGCTCCTTCTTTTTACGAGCAATTAAGCTGTCGACGGTGTAATTCCATTCGGAATGGCGCCGGTAAGAAGCCAGACGCGCGGCTTCGCGCTCCGCCGCCGTAGCTAAACGTTCTTGCTTCATTCGGTCTCGCTCAGTAATTTGATTTCGAATTCGGTCAATTTCGGAGCTTGGAATTACTATCGGAGGGGTCGGGCGGAGATGAGACCAACGGGCCATGGGTCGTCGGACGGGATCATTCACCTTGACATTTTCTGTACATTGCTTCCAGGGCGGATGAGGTGGAGGCGGACCGGACGTTGGTTTGTTAACTGATCGGGGAATGTCTTCAGCATATGACTTTGGTAACTTTCCAACTGTTTGGCTTGGAGGGTAGACAGAATGTTGACTAGGAATCCGAGCATCGACAGAACTTTGCAATGGACCACTCGTAACTGGACATGTGTTATTAACAGCAGTTGTTTTCATAAATTCGCACATCCTGACGCCGTCACCACAGGCTGAATTCATCTAAAAAAGTTAAAATGACCGAGGGATATTCATTTAATTAAGCTCGCATTTACTATTTAAAATTTATATTCTTAGATTTAAAAAGATTTTTTTTGACCTTATACCTTTTTGTCCTGTATTATTTATTAATGGCATATAATTAATAATTTTTAAAAAGATTTACTTTAAGAGAAAATTTAATTTTTAATGTGGAAATTAGCAAAAATTAATTTGACTTCATATAGACAAGAAAATTTTACCGCACTGAATAAAAGTGTGTAGTACCTTAATCAGTCTATTATAGAATAAAAAAATCGATATTGTTGCTAAATGAATGTTGCTATAGGCAAATCATTTGTACGGTGAATATTGATTTAACAATAAGAATAATAGAGCAGAGAAACATGTATAACGTAATCAGTATAGGAAGATGCATATCGTCGGTGGAGATGCAAAGTGGACTATCTCCATATGAGAACCTAAATGCAAGATGAGCTATCTACCATGAATAAATTCAGTGCAAAAATGGGATATCCTGTCGTTTAAATTGCATTAAAAACTGCTACTAAAAACGGCGGGAGCTTTTGTATTTAAATTGCAAGTGCAAGGCAATTGTAAATTATTTAGTGGAATGATCCCGTATACCTTGCACTTCAAAATGCTGGATGCCCATAACTTTGCAGCTATAGACGCACACATGGAGACGGAGATAGCTCACTTTGCATCGTCACCGACGGTATAGTAGTATAAATACATATGAACTTCATTTTAATAATGTGTGCGTAGGAATATATTTTGATTTATATCCAGAAGTAACATGGAGAAGTCGCTGACACAAAGGAAGACATTTTATTCGAAAACTATCAAAAAGGAAATAATTAGATGTTTATTTAGTAAAATACAATAATATAAATGCATGCATAACGTTGCAACGTGTCTACTGAATCTTTGAGCATCTCGGACTATACGTCAAGTTCAAATTTATGTTGACTTTTGTGCATTGAACAGGATTTGTTACCTCAAAAAGTCAAGGATCACAAACGATTCACCAAGAAGAACGACTCTAAAACAGACCTTCTCATTGAAGTAATGACGTCTATAACGATAAGTATAAAAAATCCAACTTATAATTGTAAGGACGAAATTACGTCGAAATACGTTGAACATCCAAGAAGCTGGGTAAATAACAATATCCAGTTGTTCGGTCAGTTTTTTATGTAGACGTACGATATGATTTTCTTAGAATAATAATTACATTTATTATATGTGGACTGCATCTTAAATAGCAAATCTGAGTAAATGTTATTAGTCATCCCAGTAATAACTGATAATAAAAACACTTGGTTGACGCATTCCTGGAACCAGTCAGCTTCTTATTGTTGATGAATCAGTTGGTCCACTGGAGCTTCTAAGAAAATTAAGAAATTATTGAGTGAAAATAAAGGTGCGTCAGTGTTGTTCATCAGTCCTTTGCTGAAAAATTGTATCGAGTGCATTATTGTTTTCAAATACAAATTTATTTAGTATCTGTTTTCATGACCATGAACATATTTTTAATAGTTTTAGCACTGCTATGTGCAATTTCAGCTATCGTTGCTAAACCTGCCCCTCCAGAATCTTCTACCGCGACGGTTTCTGTTGTGAAGAATCTAACTTTCGTTTTGTCAGCAAGGTAAAACGTTAAAAATTAAATAAAGTTTTTAATTCCAGAGTAATATACATTGGTTGCAGTTTCATCTAGCCCTACTGTACTGTAGCGCTATTAATACTGTATCCCCTCCATCCTGTTTTTACTATACTGTACTCGTGATGCGTTATTTTTGTCGTTACTCTACTATACTATATTACAATACACTTCAATCCTATACTATACTTTTCCAGCGTTAGTAATTCATGTGCCATACTGTATTCTACTGTATTGGCGAATGAATCACTACCGTGCGTTAC
>JAQGAK010002555.1:0-19578 GCA_034696945.1 Lipothrix lubbocki
TGATTGTATCTTTTATACAAGAATTGTTAAAAGCGTTTGAGTGTGTTTTATAATAAAATCTTTGGAAAATGTCACTCAGTGTCATTTTATAAATTTATTATCTTTATCATTCATCAAACCATTATGTACGGACATACATAATAACAATAGGTTTCCTCTTTTAATAAAATATGCAAGAACAGAGAACAACATGTAAGCGGAAAGAGTGATTCATGCTGACAGTGATTTCGTCAGATTTTGCTGATTCCTTTCATCTCCCAGAATTGTGGAAAGGATGCCTCCTATACAAAGATATGTACTTACGTATGTACATACAGTGCTTAACAGTACGTATCTAGTATACGCATTGGATATCCTACAAATATTGGATTTGCACTGCGAGTGTAATGATGGTAGTGGTAAAGCAGTCGGCAGTCAGCATGATGAGTGGATGCCCGATGAGCAGTTGAAAAGGAAGTAAACGAGATCGGAACTGGGATAAAATTGTTAGGGAATTGTTGTTGTGTATGGGGACACACGACTTTTCCACTGTATTTATTGATGCAGTGGGGATATGCCGTAGTCGATCAGAACTACAAAACTGTATTGGGTCGACCCAATTCCCAATTTGTAGTTACTTCTTGAGTTGATTGAGAGGGTGCTCTTTCCCTCCCTCATCGTTCCTTATTATATATGTCTGCATTGTGAACGGCCTCATTTTTGGAATCCTCCTACAGGACAGGGCATAATCAGTCATTTTCCAGTGCTCCAACAATGCAACCCCAAGTATGCGGGCATGTGGAACAAAAATCACTAACAAGGCTGGAAGTTCCTACAAACCTAAGAATTCACAATCATTTTTGGGTTTATTCAACCTCATTCATTATGAGGGAAATGTCCAGTACACTATCAGTAGTTTTTCTACTGTATGTAGGTTTAAGCACATACCTCAAGTCAATCTGTATAATGTATTAACTTTGCCTCATAACAGCGCAAAGCCTTATCATAAGCTATTTTTGTTATTATAAGTTTTACAAACTACGAGGTACACAAGCTACTTTAAACTGTGTGTAAATATATCCATTACCTGCAAGTTCCCAACTGCGGCTTGAATATGATGACTGAAGGCAAATATTCCAATATACAAAATATTGCGAAGCATTGCAATATAATAAAAATAGCCCTGCTTCTATGCATTTCCTGATGTGTCATGACAAAAATAAATCATTTTCTGGTATTGTAATTTTGCATTACGTCAGCAACGACATAAAGTGATAAATGTCTCACATAATGTCATGTTAATTGTGATAGCAACATTTATTTTTATTGTTTCAAATTATTAACTTCTGTGTAACTTAAAAGAAGTGGCGCTTGCTGATTCAGGGCACAGCACTAACTCTAAGTATTTTGTCTTGTATGTTATATATACCTCCCATAAAGTATACGCTAGGTTTTAAGAGCGCCAGGCATCAGACAAGTTTTGCTTGTGTGGCTGCATTGCAAGGGTTTTCAATTTCATTGGTTATTTTGGGAAGGAGCACGGAGCAGTTACACCGTAAACAGTACCAGAGTTTATAGTTGGAACTCTTAAATATAACATCTGCAGACTATATCGTACCTATTCATTTGTAGTAGCTGTAGGTATAAAGTAGGTATAATAATAGTGATGGAAGTCAAAAAAATCTACAGCTCCTGCATCCTTCCTAAATATCCTACTATATATTGTGTCCTATAAGTATAGAAATCCAAGGAAATTTATTTAGTTTTCGGAGGGGCTTCAAAATGAACTCAAATGCTTGTTGCTACTTCGAAATGCGCCAGGAACAGCATACTTCTAAACTGGGAATTATAGGCACACCTACGGAACCGTCAGTTTATGTAGGCTAGAACTTCATAGTGACAGGAGCAGTTTACATTCAATAAAGCACACGGCTCCTGCGTTCCTACGTGGTATTAAAAGCAAGGGTCCATCCGATGGTTTATTATTGTATGGAAGTTCTCTGTGATGGATCTTTGACAACGTATATTTTTATTGCAATAAGTGCAGGTACGTACTTTATGTATACAGTCTTGTCCGGGATTAGAGATTATCCTATGCTATAGTACATTGGATTGCAGCAGTTGCTGCTTCCTCCTGAGAAGTGAAACATGAGCTTGAAAATCGGATGTAAAAGGAAAGAGCACATGGAAGAATGATGGAGGAAAGCACCAGGAGGGTATAGAGGATTACCCAGCTTTGTCTTTTACATTATAGCAGAATATGAGATGGACAGCTCATTACGTTTTCCATTTACACATGCATATAAATGTAGTCTCCTATAGGTTTCACAGTTGAAGCTGCCGACTTTCAAGGTTTAAATAAAACTGCAGACTTGCCAGGCATAAAACTGCAGGTAAATTCTCTGTGTTATAAAAACTCAGTGTCTAAATGTCTCTCTGCTGGTTTCCTAATTAGATATTATGAATTTCTTTGTCTATTTTATGAGCTTAGACGACTCACGAATAATGTCATTTCTTATTATTATGCTCATATCATTGAAAAGGAGGGAGAGTCTGCACCCTACCATGTCATACGTACCTAAATAGTTTTGGGCTTGTGTGGGACAAGGACACTCTAATATGCAGTATGTTTTATGATGATCTTGTCCCCAGTTTTATTCCTTTAATACTAATGCTTACAACTGTTGTAGTATAGTAGGACATTTTATAATTCATATATCATATCTGATGTATTCTTCAGATTTTAAATGCACTCTTCAAATGCAGCTGAACGTTAAACTACAAGTGTTCCTGTCGCGAATAGTACCCATTAGAATAGAAGTTCATTTTAAGGAGAAGAGTTTTCCCCGTTCGTACCTTGTTCATTCTATCGACGCTCATCGTCGTCATTGTCAGGGTTTTTATTAGTAACAAACAGCCTCATTAATCGATTCCTCCGAGTTTCTTGACATTTTATTTGAAGTGGTAGACTATCAAAAATTTCGATTTATACATGTAGCTGGCAGACTTAAATATATGTAAAAATTATAATCTTGTATAAACTTAATTTACTGCAGATATAGATATCTATGTAATTATAATTTATATGCATATTTTGTTAGACATACTTAATGGACATGAATCCTATCACAGATATAAACTACCTTCCACTTCCACTCTACTAATGTAAAGTTTAAATGGATTTCCTGAGCATAGTTATTACAAGATAAACGCCCAAAAGTCACAAATGGTTACGATGCCACTGATAGCTTCAGTCACTCTCGCCTTTATATGTGTGCTCTTTGATATGATGAGAAATCGTATCCATTTTCTCGATAATTCTAGTGCTCTCTCATGTCTTTCATACTTTTCTCGGTGATGCTTTTCCCCTTGTTTGCTTTCCTCGTTCGTGGCACAAGGTATATTAGTATACGTATAACCATTGTCGTGTGGGCTGTTGTCACTCGTTCGTGTTCACGGCCTAATTGCCACTCTTTCCTATGCTACGCTAAAATTATTGCCCTGGCTCACCAGAGCACCGATGAAAAAGCTCAATTTGATTCTTCCAATTTATCTATGTAACTAGATCCTATTATAACTATATTGTAGTCATCCTGAGAGCATTGTAAAAACAGGGTAAAATGGGAAAACGTTGTTAGCTCTTTATTATTCCAAGTCCCTTTCTTGCTGTTTATACAAAGAGACGAGGATTGTCAGGAATCTATTGCGTTCTTGTTTTGCGTCAAACGGTAATTACTGCAGGTATTGTAAAACTTTGAACCTTGATTTAAAGTCTATCTTTCCCTGTCGCTTATATAAGTTGAAATTACATGAAGGTTGTATATAATGCACTTAAATATATATAACTTAAAGTTCATTTGAACAGTCTGAAAACATATTCTCAAGGATACTAGCTACCCATTAAAATACAAAAAGACTTCATGTATGTAACCCTACATGTGCACCGGGATCAAAGATCGAGACCTAGATTTATTGGGTATTAACACACTGTCTGCGATCATTTGGATTTATTTGTGATTTTGCCAGAGAGACACTTTTAAAGTGATGGGCAAGAGCAAATGGATCAGCTCTCCTTTATTTATTATTTGTTCATTTCGCGGGTGAATTGCATCACGAGCTAGTGTTGTAAATGAAATGCAATTGTGACTGGAACTCCTATATGTGTTTAAGATATAACAATAAGAGCACATAGCTTATATGAGTATATGGAGACTAGCATAGTTTCTACGTGCTAATGGTCTACTCGGTTTCACAAGTTTAGTTTGTGGTCGAACTGTTGAATAAATCCGAGGTTTGGTAGTTGCTGTACTAGAAGAGTTAGAATTGAGCTTACACAACAGACCAGAATAGAATGAGATAGAGGGATCGTTATCTGTCGTGTCATTTAGGGATAAATTGGCCACGATTTATTTGCTCGTTCCTTTTCACACGCTTGTTATTTTCTCCATTCTATTATTGCCTCTTCAATTCACTTCTCTTGTTCAGTGAATATAAAATTAAGCAAAGATAGCCCCTTTGGTTTGGTGGATCAACCATCCACTGACAACGTCGTATGTAACTGCATGATGTAAGTACGTTATATCATGGTTACGAATGCTACAATACGTAATGATATACAAATGTAACACAAAACAAGTATCAGTAAACAAGTGCGGCTACATATGCATGTATACTGGCTGTTATTGTTGTTACGCTTGTTACTGAAGAATAGAAAGGACGCACGGGCCGATTTATATAACGAAAATAGATGCCCATATAGCTTGAAGCCTAGGCTTGATGGACTCGAATGAAAATTCATCTCAATTCGACTTGCCTCCAATTAGTGAGTATTATTAGGACAGCAGTTGATCTACAGCTTTTCAAATAGATAATGAGCGGTGTAGATGTGGAGATGAGATGTTATCACGGAACGATTCAAATAATAATGCCCACTTTTGTGCATACATTTTGTTATGGACTTTCGTTGTATACCAAGTGTGCAGGTCGCATGCCATAGAGTGACGGAATAATAATGTTTATCATGGTCGGGCATCTATAACTACCACTCTTAAGAGCAGCTCTTGAATCAAAATCTAGTTTGGTATGATTTTAGCAAGGCTTTTCTCTTTCATCAAGGATACATTGAGTTTGAAATTGTTAGTGCCCATGGCTATTAAAGTGTTACGTAAATTTTGCTAAATATTATCGTGTGTAAAATGCATTAATTCTGTATTCATTAAGCTACTTCCGGCTCATCCGTAATTACTATTAGAAAATGCTATGTAAGTTTCATCCTGGTGTCAGAAATCTGCCGTTACAGCCTAAAACGCTATTAACATGTATGTACGGGGTAGCGTTATATAATTACATATTTGCAGTAGATTCTAATAATTCGCGAAATGTTTGTATCGGTAACTTTAAGTAGTTTCCTTGTTCTTTCTAAGAACAACGCTCACAGACCATTGCAGAAGGCTTGCCCATATTTTGGCATTGGCCCGTGAGCCATTTCCTGAAAGTTATTATTACGAGAAAGAAATATGTTACTATATATTCTATTAGCCCTCTGAACATATTTGCTGGAGCCAATATAGTCAAGATGAGTCTGACAGGCAGGTTCTTCGTTTTCAGAGTTCGGAAGAGTATGCATGAAAAGATTGTTACTTCACTTGCGGCATCGTAAAATTCAAGCTTGTCCATTTGATGAAAATTTATATACTAGGGCACACCCAGGTTGGGTCTTCTTGTTAGTTTTCACTGCCTTGTCAGAGGAACACTGCATACTTAGTAAGAAACCTTGTGCTTGTCGGTGAGAATCTATATATGTAGATATGTCTATATGGCTGGAATTAAACGCCGAGATGGGCTCTTCGAGTGTTTTGTAATTTACAAAGGACATGTGTTAGCGGTCGGCTTAAGATTTTTGCATGGTTCTGTCACTCGATGTAGTCAAGATTGAACTTAGTTGGGCATGACATATTTCAATGTATGTCAATGTAGTACTTGGAAGTTACTTCATGATGGTCGTTGAATGGAATTTGTCTCTAGAAAAGGACGGGCGTAAAACCAAGAGTAAGTTGTGTAAACTTCATACTCAGTCAACCGAACCAAGTTGCTTTCGCGAAAGTAGTGATAGTATGTTGTAAGGCTCCAGAACAAAACCAAGTGCCCTGGTTATTTGTAGTATGGACGGTTGGTAGAATATTCTGAGGTTGTAAAAGTTGGTAAATCTCATCATCTTGGTGATAGTTAAGGTTATGGAAATACCATCTGAGGATGATTTATTCTCCTGTGAATGTGCAGCCAACTTAGTCTACGCTCCCCTGAGTGTTGTAGGAGTTGGGAAGATGAGTGGATGTGAATGAAAAAAATCTATGATGCCTGTCTATGCGAGAAGGCAGAGGATTTTGGTGGAAAGGATCCGAAGAGTTTTGCTCGCATATAAGAAGAAAAGTGAGAGATAGGGAAATGTAAATAGAATATTATTACAAGGATTCACGTAAGATTCGTGTGAGTGAGCATTCAACTGAAGACTGACGATGAATAAGATTTACGGGCAGTTGACTACGGTTCTGAGAACAAGGGTATGTATTGAACGATATATAGTTTTTTGCAAACGTAAAATAAATGTTGGATTTTCTTGCTTCATGCTGCATACCTATAGATATACACTGCATGTATAAGTCCGGATCTTTTTGATACTGTAAAAGCATCAGCTACAGATGAATTTGCTCGATACTGCAACTTATCTATAGAGTCTGGATTCATTGCAATTTTTTTTGCTTTATATATATCATCATTAGAAAATGGTGATTGAAGTGGAAATAAAAAGTTCTGGTTCTTGTTCATCCTCCCCCTCTTCTCAAGTGCTTCTGCATGTGTGTTCTTGTTGTTCAATTCTTTTATGTACTGTGTGTACGACGATTCTGCCTGTGTATATTTGAGAAAACGGAGACATGAAAAAATTGAGGATGTTGTTGGCTTTGGCAACATTTTGATTTTTCTCTCTTCTCTGGCTTTGAATGAATCTCATCCAATAATGCTACGCTTGACTCAACTCAAGTCTCTTTTACTATTATTACACATATCGCACTGTTATGGGTAACATGAAAGCTGTCTAAGTTGAGTGTAGACCACTTCAGGGTGAGCAGCGGGGATTATAAGCTTGGCTCAACCAACTTGTGTATCCCTAATTTTGACTTTGCTGCTAAAATAGTCTGGTCGCTTTTTATTATTATTCTGTCATATCATGTTATGGCTCTTAAGACAGATGGAAATATTTTTAATGGGGCTAACTCGTTGTAAAGCTGCTGAGAAAAATATTTCTGATAAACATTCTGTTGTGAATCTAGCAGGCTCCTATTAAGATAAAAGTTATAAATAAAAGAGTCTACGAGCCTGTATGTATGCTGGCACATGAACCTGGCTGTAGATTTCTGTCTCATACAATTTCTATATGTATTTGTACACATTCCCAGTTTCATAAAATGCACGGGGCTGTAGTAGCTTTTGTCATCTTTTGAAAAACAAGGCTCGCTGGCTGTAGCACACAAGCGAGTGTAGGGAAACCACTTAACTGTCAACTGTTGTTTAGAAAATTGTTTTTATTTTGGAAACGATCCTCATGGTACTCAATTTCCTTTTAGGTGTCCTCTCCATATCCGTAGAATCGAGTTCGGGGTTTCCCGGGTAGTTATCACTAGCAGCATGTTTCATGGCAGGGGTGTAATAATTGAATTTCCGGCTGTCGAAAAATGTTTCAAGTGTAATGGGAAAGTTTTTATGGAATTGAATGAATTAATTTGCTCGGTTCTTACTCCATGTATCAGTATCAGTAGTTATACATATATACATACATCTCCTACACTCTTCGCATTTCTTTCTTCGTCTGTCTGTGTCTTTCAGTCTCTGCTCTCCTAGCTGGGTGTCTCACACCAGTCTCCCTTCACTGGGTGGCATGTCTTTCAATAAAATATTTAATTTTCCAGCAATACTTCTCAGACTTGGCTGTATGCTTGCAGAAGTCAGTAAACATACACTAGTTTATTGGAAGCACTTGTGTAAAGTACTAGAGAGTATCTATGTGTGTTGAATCTGCCAAGCAAATAAATGGTCATCACGGAATATAAGATTAGTGGAGGAGGGTGAGGAGAACAGCCAAGTGACTATGCACCTATACGGAAAATAAAATGGATGAGTTTAATGCAATGTGGTGATACCATGTCGCTTAATATTGGTACGCATTAGTGTTCTAGAATGTTTACGAGGATGCTCTTATGACTGGATGTACTTATAAGGCACGTAACGTAATATCGCAAATACGCATTTATTATTATATACATACAGAGTTTATATATGTATATTATGTATAGGGAGTACAGGACCTCCGTGTGTACAAGACAAGATCAGAGATATGTAAGTTTTGGGTGAAGTTGGTGATAGAAAGAAGAAACATAATAAGGGAGAAAGTACATATAATCAACTCTTTATACTAACTGAGGGAAATGTACATATAGTGCGGTCTTGTAATGCTTCCCTCGATCTCTTTCGGTTAACATGTACCAAATGAGCAGGAAGGAAATGATATCGTACTGCAGAATCTCTTTCACTTAATTGGATTGCCTTTGATGGAAGTTGAAAATGTGATTGAGACTTGAATAAGCATAGGAAGCATGGAGTGTACTAACGTATGGCAAACGAGGACCACCCATTTTGACCTTATTTTTAGATTTCCTTAACTTTTGCACATTTCTTGAGCATAAAAGAGATCCATAGGAGAATAACATCACCCTGGAATGGAAAGTACTTGACCCTATAAAAGTCATAAAATTAATGACAATTTTGATTTACAGTGACATCGTCGTGCAAAGATAAACCATATAGCTTTTAACATCATCGTAGGAGTATTTAGAATAATAATTTGTTCATTTGTCATCCCATAACCTTATTTGTTATTTTCTCCACCTACGTCGGAGTCGGAGTCGGAGCCCCTTCAGAGAATACAATCCGAAAACAATCCATTGATGCCATGAGAATTATCTGGTTTTACTGAGAATTTCTAGTTGAAAGGCGGTCATACATTCATTGTGATATGGCTTATTATTATTTTTATATAGCATAATACACAATGGGATACAACATACATTACATGCTACTTATTCCATATTTTCAGATAGTATACATACAACGTAGTAGCATACAGTTTATTACATACATATTCCTATCGGCAGCTTATACACTCTGAACCCAGTTGAGCCTTACCGACACTTCTGGTAAGAGTGGATGAGTGTGTAGCAAAGCTCAGTGCGCTCTATACAGCGCTCATGTACAACAACCACTTTGAAGGGTAGGAGGGAAAAAGAACACAAAGAGGGGAAAATGAGTGAAAAAATGTCAAAATGATAGATGTGGACAGGCTCATCTCGATCATTTTCTTCTTTTCATAGAGAAATGACAAGTATGAGTAGCTATCAGTAGTAATGTTTATATAGTATAAAGGTATTTGTAGCCTCTCTCACTGAGGAGGATGAGTGTGCTTTTGAAAAGCAACACAAGAATGATGCTCTTCCTTATGGGTTTGGATCAAGCTCTTGATTTTTTACATATATAGATATTAGTACAGAGAAGAATCCACTTGCATGTGTCACTCACTGAGCTTTTATCCTGCACTTAACCATCCTTTGCCTTGGTAACAACACTTTGCTCACATTATCCATTGTACGTTTGAATCCAATATAATTTCAAAGTTTATAGTGAAGCAATGAGGCATTCCATAAAGGATTACATCCTGGATAGCACGCACCAAATTGCCAAGACATTTGTCACCTCCAAAGCGTTAGCTTTCTTGCTCTTTTTCATCGCTTCTTCATGGATATGTAGATAAAAAATGGTAGGACGTCATGTATAGTGCTTATATGAGCAGCTTGTGCTTCATATGTACCCTAGCATAATAAAAGTTCTAGATAATGGAGAGGTGAAACTATTTGCAAGACGTGCCTCATTGCACATCTGGAAATGATAAACGTTCCATTTTAAAGCTCCTATATGAAGAATGGTATGGAGTAAGTGCGAATGGGAAAAAATGGATTAAAAATGCGGGTGTTGTTGTCCTTTCTTCTACTATCTTCTCTATCTTCCCAGACACTGACATATAAGCTATCTGCTCATCTGGATTTCATGTCCATAGGCAGAGGAGCACATGAAAATTACACAGATTTGGTTCCTGCTCATGATAAATAAATAAACGCGTGTGCTGGAATGAAAATTAGAGAATTCCGCATACATAGGCTGAGAAGGAGGGAAAGTTGAAGGAACTACATTGAAGAGAATTATAATAAACTAATCATTCTTTCCTCCTACACCTTATCCTTCCTTATGACAGCCCCTGTCCGTGCGTGCAGAAGTGTGCTGTGCGAACGAATGAAGGAACCAAGGAAAGCTAGGAATTTTTATATTGACTCTGATGAGAGGAACGTTTGCACATGGTAAACATTTTGTAACACAATTATACTCATGTTCAGCTTGTGGATACCTACTACCGTGTGAGCTCGTCTTCCAGGTTGATGAGCAAGGCAAGAATGACGGGTTGCAGTTCTTGTTTATAGTATTTCAACGCTGAACAACTGGAGTGTGGATGAAACAACGCTTTTGACCTATGGACACTGTCTTGACATGCACCATGAACATTTGCATCTTTATGTTCATTGCACACCTTTGTGTCTCTACATTCACCTGTCCTTATTAAGTGTGTATACCTATAGTATTTTATATACATTTTTACAATAGAATTAGAATTATTTAATATGGTTATATAAATTTAAAAGTACCGTTGAAGATAAATATATCAAAGTTGGTTGTACTCCTGCGGTTCGAGTATATGGAATATGGAAACTATGAACTGGACCAAAAGTAAACCTAAGTTGATTGCAAATGTGGGGTGTAACCGGAAAAGGTTTTCCGGTCGCATGTGGTTTTACTTTCGAGAGTTTTCCATAAGCCGCTTGTGCCTGCAGTTAGTTATATGCTTGAGAATGAATAAGTTCTTAAATATAGAAGAATTATATGTGAAGCTTTGTGTATGAAGCTATATTATTTCTAACTGTGGTTTATGAGTTTTGGAATTGTTTACGGTGTGAAACTATGACTATTTCTTTCCTCCCAGTAATGCGCACAGAGACAAGTGAGAAAGCGTTTGGGTTAGAGGAGTTGAAGCTTTGAATTAGGAACCACTGTAAGCTTCGCACGATGAGGCTAAGAAAATAGCGGCCTCATGTGCTTTTTGGGGTGGAAATGTCATCGAGCCACGCGTCTGTAGTAACACGAGATACCCAAATACTGGAGGCAACTAAACGAAAATATGCCTATAATTCCATGTATTTGTGCAAGTCGAACTCGTGTGGATTGTACTTAGCTCGCGCTCTATAAGACTAAGACATATATTAGAAGCTAATATGTGCATAAGACAACTATATAACAAGAAAATTGTTTAGTTAGTTAGCTACATACGACAATATATCATAATTCCAATAGCTGTCTTCTTCCAAATTCATAGATATTCACGCATACTGGCGATACAGGCAAGATGCGCGAGCTATGAATGAAACATTTTTGTTTACATCTGCCGTTTCTGTACTCGTATGTGTATAAATACAATCCAAGGAACGGATGGTCTGGATGAGTTGGGAAACTGGAACTTGGACGGACCGACCGGCTTTTTCTTTCGCTCGCGCGTATAACAGCCTTGTAAAATACATTTCGGCTCGGGCCGTTCTCAATCCTGCCTGTTCTTCTCAATTTCTATCAACTCCTGACATTTATTCCTAAATTTGTGTACACACATTGGGATTTTAGATCAGGAATGAAGCTAAGCAGGACTGTGGGGTGAATATGTGTGATTGAGCTGTGTCTACCATATGCTACCATTTTAATTACTTTGTAGCTACCCACTTATAACGCCGCATGCTTTCATCAAATGTGAGAACCCGCGGCCTGGTCTACCCGGACTTGTCCCTTTGTGAATACATGGACAACCATGCCGACAGTTACGATTTATCCAACTGTTAATAAATAGGCAGTTAATCGTCATTTTTCGTGGAGGTTTAAAAAAGATGGTTGTTAAAAAGTTTTGGGACTTGAGTGTCGGCACTTCGGCGTCCTACGTCTTAATAGCCGCTTTCATTATAATTGCTTGGACATTATACTTCTAACTATAGTTTTTAATATATAAATGCGTATATATATGTATAGGTATGTATCTATATACTTCCAATGTATAGAATACGTGTAATATTTATGTAATAGTAAATCTGTTCATAATGCAACATGATGTGCTTAAGCACTGGATTTGTAGGCTATTTGATGCAATAAACGTTAAAGTTTGCCTTGTACAAATGATGCTTAACTTTTATTGCATGATCTTATATCCTAAATTATTATTCTAGCTTTCATACCATTATTAAAAAGAAGGGACCACACTCTTTCACGACTTCCTTGGGATTGTTTTGGGCGTGAGTCAACTTTAATGCACAGTGTGTAGGTATTATTAAGATTATGAAACAAGCATCAGCGAATATTATCTGACAATGCAAGCCTATGTTCAGATACATTTGGTCTCTCAATGGACGAAGAATTTGACTTTTGAGATTGTGCACCCTGTGTAGGTGGAGTGCGTGTGGACCGAAAAATTTAGGAATCAAAAGCTGAAAGTAGGCCAAAGACGTGTTAAAATTTTTACTGAGAAAGACTTGTTGTTGTGGGCATACTGCTTGTGAGCAGGGAAGGTATATGTATACAACTACGAGATGATAAAATGTAGACGAGAAGTCCCACGCAAACCCTGACATATGGGAAGATAGATGTGCAATATCATGTGGCTCCCAACAAGTCTGCTGTTTGTTGTAGGTAGAATGAATGTCTATTGGGTAATACGTACTAAAGGAAATGGTTCATGGCGAAAGCACATCACGGAGTCAGCATAAACAACCCATACAGAGACCCTACATATTGTGTACTATTTTAACAGCGTGTTATATACAAGGATCTCTCATTGTAGTACCTTACATATTCAAGGATTGTGTTATAGATATACACGGGATTAACTCGTGCTATATGGAAGTGGATGTATGCATCCCGTAATCTTCCTAATATGAGAACAAGTATCATAATAAACTAAGTAAGTTATTTGATAAGTCCTCCGGTTATATGTGCAGACGTGCATCTTGTTGTTCATGTCATCGGTTGTACAGCTATATACAGTTTTGTTTCACTGCTGAGCTTAAACCTCTTCTGGCATCCGTCCATTGGTGAGTATAGTCAGTCAACCCTATAAGGTAGCTTTAGGAGGGTTTTTCGGGGTTTTATCAACACAAAAATAATGTTGATGTGTGTACGCAGAAAAATGTTATTTCTGGAATTTTACATTCTTTCACACAACAACTTAATGTCTTTTGAGGATTTTTCGCCACGAAAATGCTATGTATGAAGGAAATTCCTCTCTTACTCTTTCCTTACAATATACAGAATTTTCTTATTGTGCAATACCTTTATTATATAGCGGTAGACGACGTTAGATTTGCATTCGGCACATCGAATTAACAATGAAAGCATTTGTTGGAAGCTACTTATACTTATATTTCACCCCGCTTAAATACGTTCTACACATTACTGTACACTTTTTACTACGCTTCGAATACTTCGCTATGCTATGTCTACTCCGGTATAAGTCTTTTATACATTGCATGTAAATAATCCATTGAAAATTTACTTAAGTAAGGACTGGATGAGCGTATTTTGTAGTAAAAACGCAAAGTATCTGCTCCGCCAGGGCGGGATGATAGACCTAAGCAACTGTATTTCAGACGGAGTTATTGTGTATTTGTAAGGGAGTGGGAAGAGACAAGGAGCGAAAACTGTGAGTTCTCTTTTAGGTTTCTTATGGTTTTTACTTTTTAACATACACTGAATCTGTTAAATGTATGGCTCCTATGTATTACATACCATACTTATACACCGCAGTTGAATATGAACTGGGATGATGTTTTTGGCTGTACTCGCATGCAAGGAAATATTTTTGGGAAGCACACACGAGCCCTCGTCTCAGTTGATTTTGCTTTTGCCCATCTCTCGTCTGCTATACTTCATCTCTAGTGCATGGCAAAGGTCCAAAAGACCTCGATTCGACTTTTGGCTCTCAGCTAACTCTTGTACCTACGAGAAGGACTATATGGTTTACTACTACTGTGCCGTATATTGCTTCGGTAAACAGGCACTATGGTTATATACTTTGCGGTTTCCTTATTACGCTCTCATTTTTAGATATGCCTGTTGTGTGCAGAAGAGCGGGAGTAAATATCTGGAGGAAGTTCAAAAGGTTACAATATTGTAAATTTTTATCGACGGTCCTACAAGTATATAGGTGCTTGTAAACGTATGTAGTTCAATGCTCCAAGCTTTTACGCAATTGAATATTGCTGTACGAAAGCTACTCTCGTAAAAGTAACGTACCATTGAGTTTTTGCACAAGAGTTAGTGCGACACACTGGCACATGGTGGGTAAAATTTGATTATAGTGTAGTTTTTGCGGGATTAATACATGGAAGTGTGAAATGCTGGCAAGGTAACAGCAATTCAAATGACTTTCTCCTCGCATAATTAATGCATATCGTACCGTATAGCCATGGTGTTGGTGTGTTCATTTGCACATACCCGTGTGTCATGTCAAGCAACCTTGCGCTGCCTGGTGTACATATAATGACTGACAAATTATTATGATCCCTTACGTGAAGAATTGTATATAATAGGCTTGTTCAGAGGGAAAATAATAATGATACTGTTTTTTGTGTAGCCAGATGATAGATAACGAAGATTTTTCTTGTGGGAATTATTCTTTCATGTAGACGCAGAGCTTATTAGAATACACTATATATGCGGTGACGCCACAAGAGAGTAATCAGATTCCTGGAGCGGTACATGAACTAACAATAATATAAAGTGTATCTAAAAGATGGGTAATATATGTACTTAAGTGTATCTATCTACAATATAGAAACCTCAAGCTAAAGGATTGCCTTTGAGAACCAACGCTGTGCTTACTGCTTCGATTGATACGGAGAGGCGAATGCATTTATCTACTTATTATATGCTATACTCAATAGCAGGATGCTCATTAAATTGGCTTAATAGGATGAACCTAATAGTTATCGAATTGGAGCCGTGGAGCTATAAAGTCATTTTACCGGTCTTCTGTATTTCAAAGTACAAGCAGCTTTTAATTTTCTCTCCTTTTGCGATTCCTATTATAGAGTTAGAGCAATAATCATAATAATTTAGTGAGATTACAATCACTGTGGGCTGATGTTGTTCCAGTACCAACCCTATGTCTATCTATGATTGAACTATTATTATGGGATCAGCTTCCACGGTGTAACATTTCAATTTCTTATATTTGAATGGTCGGGAATTTCATACTTTGATAAACTTTTACACAACCTTCGATGCACTTTTATCTATGCGAGGAGTGCAGATAGTATTTAAAACACATTTACAGGCCATGGTTATTAAAAGCATGGTCTTGGTATATGTAACTGCCCACACTGCAAACTGTGTGCACATGAATAAATGAAAACTTAGCTTATCTGTTGGACGTTTGTACACTCATATTCACATATTCGTACATGATGAATGCTAAATGGAGAGCACTATTATGTGCCTACATTAGAATCTAAATTAATGGAAGATCGATGTACGTTTGTTAATGGCAGACATTATGAGCGCAGTTGCGACGAAGGCGCATATGAAGTACTACATACCTATACATGATAACAAAGCATTGGTAATGAGTGGTTTATGATGAATTCCAGACGAGTAAGTGCTGATGTGCTAATAAAAATCAGAACCTAATGATTATTTCATTGGTTCCCTTCTGCTCTGACACATAGCGATCTTCATTGAATAGTTCTGGAGTGTTGTTTTAAGCATTTTATCCACCATTTGTTTTGAATTCCAATCCCATGTAGGTATACAAGTAGTCCACATTATACTCCCTAAGCAGTACTGGCAGTGGCTAAGCCAAAGTTTTTCAAAGTATTCTACATCTGATAACACACTAGCATATAAGTATTCAGAATAATATCTGTGTATCAGTACATAGCAATGTCATGAGACTTCCAACCAACTAGTTTGCATAAGAAATCATTGAATGAGTCGATAGAGAATGGATTTGCCTTGGGCTGTTACCTTTACATGTGTACACACACTTGCGTTTATGTGACCATACCAAAAGAAACCAAAAGATCCACCTTGGCCAACTGTGGCCTTTTAGGTTTTGCTCTGCTCGAAGCTTAAGATTCAAGATGCTAAACTGTACAGGGATGTGTGTAAAGTTGTGTTTGTTGTGGTGCTTAAGAGAAAAGTTATCTCGATGCGTGTAAATATTATTACTCAAATAAAATTTGTATGCATTTTCTGCATCTCCTGTGCTTGACTTGACTGACTAAATAAGCACAGCAGTAGAGATTTTTACTATTCTTTATCATATAAATTTATAATATTCCCTACATGAAAAAATAGCATCTGTACGAGTTTCCCTATATTTTTTAATGATTAACATTTAAGCATGCCTCTAAAGGCACATGAAGGAAGAAAAAACGAGAATTACAATTAATAATAATGGTCATTGTGTGTGACATAAACGCAGGACAACAAATTTCTTGTGCTGCACGTATATGCACACTTGTTTTTGTATCTTCTGCAGTATACTGTAACAAATCCTGTAATTCTAGTTAGGATAAATGACCGGCCTTGCCAGAATATAACATTCTCTTAATCCTTGAGATGGTTCCTCCTCTTAGTTTAAGAAACACAAACGTGCGTAGTGCGTAGGTAATATAGTGCAAGCATGTTTAAACTTGTGTAAACTTCATACATATGCGTTGTTCCATGATGTTTTGTGATAGTACATACACACACTGTTTGCTTATTTCCTTTGCATCATCTACAGTTTATAACGCTCCATAAGTTGTGTTCACCTAAACCTTCGCTGTATAAAAAGATTTGGGATCAACAACAAGACGCTTTTACTGGGAGTAAAAGGTAAGCGTGAAGGAATATAAAATGTTATGCTGTTCGTATTTACTCTATTATGTACAACAAATGCCTATTTTGGTATGTTGTCGATGGCAGAATCTCAGATGTGCTAATCTATAATACGTGGCTCTAGGGGTTTTTGGTTACTCACATGTGAATAGAATATTTATTCAGGTCTATTCTTGTAAAATGGTTGGAACTTGTGTGGACAACACCAAAGTAACAATAGCTCTACCATTTACCTCCTCCTTGAACTTTACACTATCACGAGCTGGTGGTTTTTGTTGCTCATGTATGTAGTATGTATACGTACACTATGTATTAAATACGTTCTTTTACAGGATTAAGGTATAGTTATACGTGTAATAATAGAAGAATATGTTTTTCATTTATGTATGTACGTTATATCAAACCGTAAAGTATTATTACTTGAAATTTTAAATGACGTTGCGGTGAACATAGTGTTGCACAAAGGTTATTGAGTAACAACAATATACGACCAAGGAGGTTTTAACCCCTGGTGGTGACACACATTGTAACTTTGTGTACTTTTTTTAATAAATTACTTTATGGGGTTTTTCGTAGTCCATAAATACAAATTTTATAGTACAGAAACCCTTCTACATATGTCTACCAGGTGAATTCTCCTAATAAAATAAAATACTTGATCAACTGTACACAAATAACAATAAAACTGAATCGACTGCACACAGTCGTTATTATGTCTAGCAATAATAGTTATGATTTACTTGAGTTGTATTTTCTTTTTAATTTAAAATCAACAACACCACTTTTAAACGTCAAAAAATTACATATATGTTGGTCCAAAGTAAATATTTATTTTAATATATTTTCTTACCCATAATCGCCTTCGTTTACATGCAACATTCGTTTTCCAAATGAACGTCGGCAAATCCGTAAACATTTCACTACAAAATGAAAATTATGCCGTGTATTTCGTTTGAACAATATCCTTATAGCAGTAAAAGGCTATTCAGAAAAGTCGGAAGAATTTTGAGTTGTAAAGAAGCATGTAGTGAGATATTGAGAAAATGCACCCGACTGCATTTGCAGCTGTCATTCTGGTTTGTTATTTGTAACGTCTTACAGACTTTATATATTATGGTTGTTGGTTTTTTCTGAGTTTTTAGCAGTCAGCTCGCCATAAGCACAAACATTGGGAGATAATTGAGAGCTATAACCATTTATATCCAGTATGCGTGTTTAGTTGTAGGATGGATTTTGTCCTTACTGAGCTTGAAATACGTGGCCATTGTTATCCTTCTACTAGAAATGATACATCTATTCAATTCTTTAGGCTCCTTGTTCTTATCTTTCCCATGTATACAATATATTACGTTACTTGTACAGTACACGAAGGATTTCGGTGAGTAACGTCATGGTTATGTATATGCTTGTTGATGATGGGGTAATGAAAAAATAACATTCAACTGTAGGAAAGTTTGTTCACTCTTCGGTATTTCGTTGAAGAACATGTTCGGCGGGCATTAAGAAAATAGTTAAGGTGAAGTGATGCTCTGGCATAAACGGCAGATATATAATGGGATAATGTATGTAGTCCGTCAGTCAGTGAGTCAGTATCATTGTCATTGTTAATGCAATGTGTGTTATTTAACTTGGGATGGTTGTAATGGCAAAGTCCTAACTAAATAATAGCTCGGTCTCCGGAAGACACGAGGTAGAGGTAGGTATATGCTTTTATACTTACTCTCATCTGCTGATGAATGAGAGAGTTTAAAGAATGGGTGCCTTATGATGAGCTAAAGTGCATAATAATGTTAATGTGCCTTGCTTGTCCTTTTCGGCATCTCTCAAATGGTTAGTCGTTGGCTCTCTAAAAGGAATCAAACAAGATAGGAAAGAATTTCAAGTAGGATCTTATGGTATATGTAGAAAGTATATGTCTTTTGAATCTATAAATACATACGTGTACAACTACCTCATATATGTATTATTATACATACCTACCGCATATATATACGCAATTTTCAGTGTAGTATGTAACCACAAAACTAAAATAAAATCTCTTTCCTAGTACTCCGGCATAAACTGAATAAGACCATTCTAAGGTGTAGTATCTTCATATTGATACTTCATATGTAGAAACGGAGTTTGTCAAGTGTA
Source organism: Lipothrix lubbocki (assembly GCA_034696945.1). Lineage (NCBI taxonomy): Eukaryota > Metazoa > Arthropoda > Collembola > Symphypleona > Sminthuridae > Lipothrix > Lipothrix lubbocki. Next base: position 19,183 of record JAQGAK010002555.1, read on the forward strand.
ATACAAATAACTAAAAGGTGTAGATACTGATAGCAAAAGTACTTACACATATCAGTATAAGTTTTTTTGACAAGTTGAAGTACCCTATTTATATATGTATAGTGAATGATGTCGTTCAGTATTTTTTCCGGATGGGTGTAAAAAACATTGTGTGTGTTAGTGTGTAAGGAATAGTAGATAGTAATTTCGTATGTGGAGTTATAGTGAATAGTATGTGTATAGTCCTGTTTGAAGAAATAGTATTGTGTGTACAGTATTGTAGGAAATAATAGATGGTAATGTGTATTTCCCAGTAAACCACGAAAGTTGGGCCTTTGACGGCCCAGTGCCGAGTTTAACGGCTGGATCATGGCACCGATCTATTCCGGCAAACCATGAAACTCCCAAGAAACTATG
>JAQGAK010002556.1:0-19577 GCA_034696945.1 Lipothrix lubbocki
GTAGTTTCTGTTAAATTTCTCTCGCGATAAAAGTGAAGCAAAAGAGAAGTACACGAGAAACTATACATAGGGCTTAAAGGAGGATGGCGGCGGGAGGACAGATGTGGTGGGATTGATTCAGTGGAAGTGGAAATGAATATCCTGATGTGCAAGGGAAACATAGGAGTAAGCAAAATACTCTTGTCAAATGTCTGTTTTGTCTCCCGAGGCCTTCATTAGCCACACATGTTTGCACCTTGTTTACAATAGACCACACTATATTGACAAACTCTTGACTGTTGGGTGTAAACTGTTGAGTCCCAAGGATTTACTCGCCCATGAGTCAGCATATAATGTGTGTTCCCATCCCGGATCGCTTTCCCTCTCCCAGCACTTCTCTTTCACATAAATTCCCACAAGTAAGGTATAAACTGGACAAAATAAAGCACCACTGGGCATGGACACGCTTAAAAGCAGAGCCGTTAATAGGCTTAACTCTGTTCTTGCCAACTTTCGGGATATCTATTTGTCCTCTCCGTTATCTTTACTTCACCACAATTCTTTTATTTTAAATGCTTATTTTGAATTTGTATTTAACTCTTTTATCTTTACATTCAATATTTATTTTATTCGTTTACTTCAAATATAAATTTCACACTCTTCTTTTCAATATTTGCTTAATTCGTCATTTTTAAATATGGGAATATTATTTTCCCATTTTTTTATCAATTTTAATTACTTCTTACGCAATGCCAATCTTTATGAGATGTTCACATGAACCAATGTGAACGCTCAAAAATGAATGTGAAAACGTAAGGAAATTGGAAAACAAAAGGAAAATGGTGCTAAAGTTTATAACGGAAATATAATTTATTTAAATAAAGCCCTCATTAGATTTTCTCAATTGAATCCCTTACCAAAAGCAAGCAAGTATACGGGAGTAACATAAATGGAAATAGGAAAGTTTAATGATGAAAAGACTATTGATAATCACGTCCAGAGAAATTCATGGAAAGGAACAAAGGCGTAAAATATGTGTTCTGCAGGGAAAACTTAAGACAGAATGGCCTCAAAAGCTCCTCATAAATTATCACTTGCCTGAGCAAAGATGTATTTTTCCATCTCTCCTTACAGTATACATATAGCTTTTTCAAGCAAAAATTAATTACAGAATTTTCTTGTGGGAGCTTCTCATGTAGCCGCCGCCTTTTGAAAAAAGAGAAAAGATTGGATTATTAATATTTCTTAGTTTCCGGGACTGGAATGTTCATCCGGTGCGGTGGTTGAACTTTCTCACATACCCACACGCGTGAGCCGCTACCATCGCTTCCACCCCGCCATTCCACAACCTGACATGGTATCCTGAAATGTCAGCTTGTGGTTGGCATGGCATCTCCCGCTTATAAAGAAAATCTATAAAATCAAATAAATTATGGTCTATAAAATTATGCTTTTGCCAATAACCTTATTTGGCCATCCTTAAATAAGCTTCTTATGCCATGTCTAAGTTGTCTACCCTGATTCTGATTTCTTATCTCTGCGGTGGCTTGTCAATATGCTGCCCGGAGGAACTCAATCAACTACGTGTTTACTTACATGCCTCTCTTGTGGATGAGCGTTTATTCCTTCTCGACGGCTGCGAAGGAATACGAGAGGAGAATTGTCTATAAACATGCTTTCGCTATTCACCTGAGGATAATTATTACTTTTGGTTTTGGTAAAATATTATCCAACCACTTGCCAAGCCTAATTCGGATTAATGCTGGTCGCGTCGAATCAAAGCTTCCACCAGGGCTTTAAACCTTGAATGATGCCTCTGAATTGGAGCTGAACTGATGTAGAATTGGAGCTGAACTGATATACCAGGGAAGTATGAAGAGAAATCGGGCTGGCGGAAGGCAATAGAATGTTGAGTTGAGTGGGAATCAAGTGGCTGTGAAAAGGACGGAAGGGATGGAAGTGGAGGAGAAAGAACATGAGAAGTGGCTGAACGACTGACTGACTGCTTTGGTGGTTGAGTGGTTACACATTCACTCCTTTACACCTCGTATCTTCCATGAACGTATCTACTTATCTCAGGGAACATACATATTTACACAATTGAATGGATATGCCAGTTGGCCGCATTAGAGGCATCTGTGAATTGGCATTGATGGCGTTGGCGGTAACACCCTGGCAATCAATTACAACATCAATCTTTTGTCATACTGGTATAGGGGTGCAGAGTTACAAGTAAACTATTTTTCCATGCTAATTTCTTATTGGATCTAGCAGTGCAGCTGCTTTGTTGATCTATAGTGCAGCTCCTTCGTGAAACTATAGTACAGCTTCGTCTTGGGGGGTCTAGTGCAGCATGGTGAATGGTATTAAATGGATTATGCAGTTGGCTAACATTTAATATTATGATTAGTCAAAAAATTCAGTGAGGCAGGGAAAGGCAAACAAGAATAGCAAGAATTTGTAATAATAATAATTAAATGCATATATTATCATTACTGTTGCGGTTTTTTATTTGTCTTCAAAGCCGGAAGAATGTAAGAATAGTGGGGGGAAAAAGTTTTGCATTAGTTGCAGCTAATACATAATTACATGAGTACATAGAGGGAAGGACGTGAATGGAAAGTTTGCAAAACATTGCTCGCATGTCTGAATACAGATGAGTAGGTCTGAATGAGGCAGAGATGCGGAGATGAGGAAACACGGAGCGAGGCGGAGGGGAGTTGAGAGACAAGTCAAGTCAGAGAAAGAGAATAGGAAGGGATGGGAAGTCGAGGAGCAGACCAACAAGAAGACCAAATAGTATAGGGAAACTGGGAAAGTTGAGATGATAGCCGGAGGAAGTTTACGAGATAAAAGAAAAATCTGAGAGAGGAACACACTTACTTAGCGTATACGATATTCGTTTCTTCTGAAGCAATGCAACAAGATATGAATGTGTAATAAACAAGGGAAAGCAGGAGAGAGGAAAGAGCAAAGGAATCATTTGCCCAGCCATTTACTTGACTCGTTGTATAGGGAAAGACAGACGGAGCGAGGAGAAAGTCAAGGAATACTCTTCCACTGTTGAGAGCTGGCTTTTGTCAACCTTCATCTCCTGCCTGACATCTTCCAACTAACAGTCGTCTCATTGTAAACAAATGACAGATTTATTGTTCATTTTTATTTATTTCCCGGGGAGTGTTTCCCAAGTCAAAATCATCCGCCCATGCTGTCCTTTGTGGCTCACAAACACCCGTGACTGTCGTCATGCACTCTATCTTATACTGTAAAACTAAGATAGGCATAAGAAAAAGAGGGATATAGAACCTAATGACGACAAAGAGGAGGATGATGTGAAAGAGATGACAGAGATGTGATGATGATGTGAAAGAGTGTGATGGTATGTGTCAATGGACAGGAAGTCGAGAATACGAACAAGTTACTCATGTCAACGTATTGATTGGAAGGGATGAAGGGAAAGTGCCGCATATAAGCCTGTCACATTTTATTCATTCCGGCCAGCGGATATCTTTTGAGGGAAGCGTGTGAAGATTAATAAGAAATCGATGGGATCCCCACTAATCATCTCAGGCATTGGGCGAGGCAGCCACCACACATTGCAGCCCATCACCCCCATAATTCCCCATATCTTATGACATTTTCATTGGCCTACCTTAACCCGTAACCCATTTATAAGCAAAACTGGAGTCCACGGATATTTATTAGTAGAGCTTGTCCTGTAGATCCCAAATCACAGCTGCTCAATCCCTCCATCGATTTCTCCCTCATCCTCTTCTCATCCCTGCTCGTCCGCTCACCATGAGATCAGTTCACCATTAAAACTTCACTATTAGAAAATCACTATCAGACGTATTTAGAACTGACCGGGGGAGCTCTGTAATAATTATACCATTACCATTAATGATTTCCATATAGTTATTACGAAAATCCTAATGGTAATGGTATACATGCCATCAATTCCTTCAATATGTAAGGTGTACATTTATGTACATATAGTATTCTAGTTTGTATCACATAAGGTAATTAAATACGTGAAGTATAAGCATAATGAAGTAGGACGGGACTTTGAACAAGAAGGGGAATTCTACGAGGAAGCCGATGGAAAATGAAAACAGGAGCAATTATCCAGGCTGTCATAACAGTAACAATAATAATAAGAAGAACAGACCCCGCCATAGCTCTTGTCACATTGATTATGGATAGATGCCTTCCCTTATCTTTACTGTGTCGACCGAAGGCAGGAGGTGGACCGATTCCATTCATTTCACAATACTTGCCACTTATTCGATTCAATTCGGCATGCTTTCCACATGGCTTTCTAGGGCTTTCCCCAGCCTTGGGCAGGAAATTGAAAAAGAAAAATCGTCAAGAGACTACGATGCATAAAAGATGGATGTTAGCTAATCTTCCTGTCTTTATTTTCTCACCCAATTTCATGTGTTATCAGAAGACGAAAAATAATGCATCCTTCTTGATAGCAACATGAAAGGATGGCTTATCTCTGCTTCTGCTGCTGCCTCATGCTCTTCTCCTTTCTTTCCCTTTTTATTTGAGCCAAAAAAAGAAGAAAAGACAAGTCTAAAACCCAAGGATTGCACGTTGAGTCGGCATCCGGAGTCTGCTTCTTTTGATTTTCATGCTCCTACAACTAGCTTGTCTACTCTGGTCTATCCTCCTTTCTTTCTTTCCTCTTTCTCCTCACGTAAATATGTAGTTAATGGAAAGTAATAAGATTTTCATAGAAAAAGAGTATAGCTATCCAGAGACTGACGCTGGCTGGCGGCAAGGAAATAACACAAACAGAGGCTTAAGTTTTGTGAAAAGAGCGTTTTACACGCTCTTAGAAGCTTGGTTAAGGAAAACAAAAGCTTACAAGTCATTAGCTCGTCCTTATTCTTCGTGTGAAGTTGCACATTCTAATTGAGATTGGAAAGGCAAGAAAAACTTTGTCCACATCACTAACTAGCTCCGACAATTTACACCAACTTTTTTTTGTTACCGGAACGACCTACAACTCGCTTCATTTTTTGCCTACCTACTTGGCTTATGACTTGTAGATTTAGTCGAACCACGGATCGTGCCTCTTCTTTCGTGAGATGTGACAAGTAGGAAAACAAATTAATCGGAGGGTAAATGACAAGGAGCTAGTTTTTATGTAATATACATAGGTAGGGCTGACAATTAGTTAGAAAGATGTGGGATGGTGATATGGAAATGAAGCATGTAAGCAAAAAGACGAGAACTAAACTTAATAGGTATTGTAACTCCAAACTGTATGAGAAATCCCATGTCAAATGAAATTAGAACCAATTATGAAGAATTTCAAGGCGAATCATTCAACAGCCAGGCTTAAATAATTCAAATGGAAAGATGAATGAGTTGGATATACTTCTGCTCATTGTATGGATTCTCTTGCTGTTATTGCTGAGAGATGATGGTCTTTTCTCAAATCTGATTATTTTCTTGGTTGTCTTGACAGGATGTAATGGGATAGGGTGTGTGAAACTATAATATTCAGGACTGGAGAGGAAAGATGAGAACTCCCCATGAACAAGACAACCGCGTGCAGTTGAAATGAGTAGAATAAATATTGAAAATCGATAGTTTATAGTTTAACTAATGGCATGACTCCCATTTCCCATACCGCAACTCTTGGTATACGCAAGAGGAAGAGGTTGGAGATGACGCTGTCATTGAGGAGATGGAAGGTTGGTTGAAATGACTTTGAAATCCTCACAACCAGTACCGAGTAGATAGAAGCAGTTGATTGATGAGCTGTTAAGTGACACCCGTATTGAGGTATGACAGGACGTATTCCAGATTCCACATTTCTGCCCAGCGTACAAATATACTTTCTGTGTCCACACTTTTCCCTAGAGAATGCCTATTGTGTGGCCGTATCAACAAAACCTTCGACCACTCGAATACAAATTGAGTCCATTATACAGATATCATTTTCCAAATATAGATCCTATATTTGGTCTTTTATTCTGCAAAAGTTTAACAAATAACAGCTTAAGAAGGGATGAGCTCAGGAAGAAAACTCAAAGGAAGGCTTTCTCATTTCAAACATTGACATCTGATGCTGACTCCCTCCAGGATCCGTCGTAACCGGGACGTACGTTGATGAGGGAGAACACTTGCTCTGGTGGTGAAGATGATGGTCTAGAATAGTCTCATCTCGCGCCGAGTGGCAACAACGGAGAGCCAATTTTAACTCTCCATTTAGCTCCAAGCACAAGGAAGCCTAAATAAGAAATAAAAGCCCGAGGATGTAATGTAGCAAGCACAAATAAAATAATAACGCTAAAGGAAATATGACAAACGTAGTGAAGTCATTACACTATACATGCATAAATTTCTAATATTAATAATTGTTTTCTAGCTACATATTTCAATATTATATTTAATATACAGAAGATAACTATTCACCTTGCGGACTGAGGCATTTCGCTTAACGTGGCAGATGAATTCGCAGATAGCAACTATAACGGCAAGGATGAGGCCAGCAAGAAGAACGACAAAGACACCACCAATGTTATCGACTCCTAAAGGGGATGCTTTGGAGTCCTTCTTGTCATCACGGTTACACACATCACCTGTATTTTTCCACCATTTGTTGTACAGCAGCTGAATCATTCCCTTTTCCTGAAGCTCGAGGATGGACAACGATAGCTTGTCGCGCCAGGGTGAACCTATGACATGACCGAACAAATGGATGATGGATGGAAGATGACTGGAAGGGGAAAGGTGGGCTAATAAATTCAAACTGACCTTTGGGCATGGCAATACCGTAGCCTTTGGAATCCAGAAGTCCTCCAATCTGCGTCAGATTACAGTCCCTCTGGACAACATAATCCAGCATAGGAGATTCAATGAGAAAGGCGTAGTTGCCCTGCAGAACTCTCTTAATGCCCTGTTCGTAAGTTGGCACGAACACATTTGGTCGACTATCCATGTAGCGCCACATCTTCTGGTACGTTTCCATAGACGAGTTCTGGAGAAGATTTACATTAAATACTACCATTAAATATTCATCATAATCATCCTCATATCCTTATCTAAAAACAACAACTCTATATTAAACGCAGAATTGTTGTTTCACATACTAAATTTTAATATGTGAAGAGGCTGAGTGGGCATAGTCTCAAAAGTTTATCGTTGCTGGAACAGGGCCAAAGAAATAATGTAATGAGGACCTTTTGCTCCCTTTGCCTCTTCCCTACATCTCGCCGCTCTTTCCCTCTTCTGTTTATAATAATAAATAATCTTTCGTCGACCCTTGACTATTTATCAAGAGCTATTTCATCCCTTCCGTGGCTTTGAATTTTCTTTTTACCCGGAAAAAATCCATGGTGGACCCATGCTCCAACGTTCCGTACTGAATCTCCGACTGATCCGCCAAATCATCCGCTGATTCTATTGGAGTGCTCTTCCTGTCCACAGTTAGAAAAGCAGCTAGATTGGCCGTGTAGGACGATACAATTATGAGTGTGAAGAACCACCAGATGCCGCCCACAAGTCTGGTGGATGTTGTCTGTAAGTGTTTCAATTAGTTAATAACGTATGGCTTATTCAATTTAGTGTGGTACTTCAATTCAGTAATAAGGTGGTGGCTTGTAACAATTTAATTTAGTTAATAAGTCACGTCATTGTTAAATGGAAGGAATTATTGACTGATCTTTACTTTGGGATTTAATCCGGATCCCTGACGAAGGAAAGTGCCAGTGATGAACCAGACGGAATTGGGAAATGAGAACTGATTCTCAAGAACACCCTCATCACCCGCACAGGGAGGTGGGGCTAGCCATTCATTTGGAGTGAACCGAGCGACCACAAAGAGAGTGAAGCAGACCAGGACATAGGCTCCTTTTCATCATGAAAAATACATGACATCAATTTCCAGTGTGAATAAATTATAAACCCAAGTCATTTGCCTTCATTCAATCCGGCCTTGGTGTTAGCATTAGCAGTAACGGGAAGCAAGAGGAAGCCCTCTCAATTCTTTGCCAATGATATTATGCTGTGGTTATTTGTTCTTGTCTGGCTTCCATGCAACACTAACTGCCTACTTCCTATGCCCATGACACTTCCATTCATCTAGTCATTCTCTCAAATGCAGAAAGAGTGCTGGGCAAGAATGAACTGGAAAAAATACAAGAGGAAAAACATAGATATGTACATACATATATACAAAATATGTACCTGCGACATAAGCCCAAATTTCTGCAGACAGAGGATTGAGAAAGCTGAAGAGTCTCGCTGGTGGTTTTTTCGGCAACTGGAACACAAGTCGTCAGTTTATTTCCTTGCTATTGTCCACAGACTATTGTCAGTGGAATAGAAAGATGAGAGGCCTACCTTAAACAATATTGAGATGCCCAGATTCCTGAAGGGTTTCGTGAAATCAATGACTTTCTCCCGTGCCGAGTTTATCGTCATGGAACCAACTGCCAAGTCTGATTTCTGACCAAAAAACCAAACACGAACGAGTTGCTATGAGAGGAACGAATGAAGACAAGAGAGAGAGAAAGAAGAGAGACGACGTGAGCCAAGCTAAATATACGTAGGTATTTTCAACCAATGTTCCTTTCACTGAACTCTCCGAGAGTAAATTATTGGAATGGTGCCAGACGTAGAGAAAAAAGAAAGAAATAGACGCAGAGAAAGCATTCAGAGGATGATTATCTTAAGTTATCTTAAGTACCTAAGTACCTTAAACTTGGAAGTGCACTATACACTTGAGCAAGAACCCATGTAACTACTTTACTCTCTTTCCCTTAGCCGTCCTCATGGCAAATATTATCATTTAGCTTCTCTCACTTTGCCCCTACATTCTTTCTCTTTCCGTATGCTTAGACAACTAGTAATCTAACCCATCGTACAATCATATCAAACTAAATCCATTAAATAAATCAATGTAATAACAGTAAAGTAACAAATAAATGTACAACTAAATAAATTTGTTGTTATTCTGTTAGATATCGCTTTCATTATTCTTATCCTACAAATTTAAAAACACTCACCCCGTCAATAAGTTCGCGAACTATGCCATTCCATTGCTTTGTGTTGGGATCCTCTACCCCATACTTTCCGTCGGCAACGATTTCGATTGTGTACTGGAAACCCATCAGTGTAGCAACGTCTTTCAGCAAGTCAATGCAGAACCCCTCGTATCGTGAGTTCCCCGTTAGGTTGGCGTCACTCTTCAGCATCACGTAAGGCTTCTCCTGCACATGCAAGTGAAGACAGGAATAAAGACATACACAAATAATAATTCCTTTAACTTACAAGAACAGTGGTGACGCGAAGTGTGACATTCGGACTATCTCCGCTGTGAAAGGCATCGTGGTCAAATACCGATAATCCTTTAGAAGGCGACCATCGACCTACTGCCTGTAGAGATCGATTTTTAAGCTTGAGCAGGGTAAGATTCGGATCATGACGGCTTCCTTCTCGCATTTGCATTTTACCTGTCAAGCCTTCAAAGGATACCTGGCCATATAAATAATAATTATTCTAATCAGTTGGCTAAAAGAGTTACGTTAAAAACTATTTTTCAAAACAGAATAACAATGTACGCTGTTGATGTAATTGAGAAGTGACAACCCATCAGGCCAAGATTGCTCTCTGTCGCAAGAGACATTTGCGGGTCGTACTTGATGGCTGGCATCAAAAGACCTTAGTCCATGACAGAAGGCAAGAACACCATCGTAGATCAAAGCTGCGTCGCTCTGTTCAAGTGTCAACAGACATATCAACTTTTACGATAATAAAGTTAAGGAATAAGTAAACTTAGGGGAGCACCTCACCCAATGACCTATGTATCTCACCTGTAACACCTTCGAGTAACTCTTGGGATTGAACCTTTGCATATCATCTATAGTCCTTATGTTAAGATCATTTCGTGCGATCACACTAAATGAGGTGATGTTAACGTTATTGTAACCAAAGTCCTCTAGATCGAACATCGCAAGGTCCTGTTAAGAAAGATGTTTAGAAGGTCTTAGGAAAGAACTCCGCTGAAAATTTTGTAAATAAAATATTTCGCAGAAATAATTCCGCCGGAAAAAACATCACCCCATTGGGGAAAAAAATGCCACGGAAAAGCTTTGCTGTAGATGTTGTATGTTAAAAATCTCGGATTTGCGACAATAAAACTCACACGTGTCGTCGAATAAGTTGTGTCGAATCAATTTTTATTTTTGCTCAGATCATTCCTTCACTATTAGTTTCTTAAGTCATTTAAATTTAATTTAATTGACAATAATTAATTAAATTATCGAGAAATTTATCCACAGAACAGTGGAAGAGAATGAGGAGATAAAAGTATGCACAATGAAATTAATCAAGTTGTGATCTTCGCAAAAATGACAATTTATTCGACTCACGGTATTGTTGTGTTGTGGTAATAAATCATTGGAACATTTAATGAAATGAATATAACCGAATAATGTATTATAATCCCAATTTAGACTTGTGGGACAAGATAGAATTTTATGCATGGGGCAACCGGAAATTTTATTACCATAGAAACCATTCCAAACTCTTGTGAATTTTATTGTGGCACGTCCGGCAGTTTCTAAGCTTAGAATTTACAGCGGTAAAGCATCCCCATGGGGCGATGTTTTTTTCCGGCGGATTAGTTTCTGGGAAATATTTTCCGTCGACAAAATTTCCAGCGGAGTTCTTTCCGAACACGGTTTAGAAATACGAACAAAATACAGCTATGTGGAAAAAGTTTCGCAAATAGTCATACAACCCCACTCAATGCGACTTAACTAGTAAGTTAGCCTAAGTAGTATTGTTGCTAATTACTATGTAATAGGTTCTCAAATGCTTACAAGTGTAGTAAAATGGTAGTGATACCGCGCCTCGTTCATTTGCAGTTGTAAAATCTAAATTATCAAGTTGGTAATTATATTTACATATATTGAAAATTAGAGTTCAAAAGGAAGTTGGTTTGGTTAAAGATTGAGATGGAGCTTACGATACGAAAAAACAGCGGCAAGTGCTTTATGTCTACAATGATGTTAAATATATGACGACGCTTGATCTCTTTGAGGACATCCCGATAAGTGCTTGCGGATACCTGGCGTGGGAATATTTCAGCTCTTCGGCTGCTCAGTCCTCCTTTCTGTGTCAGGACTCGTTTTTTTATCAAATACTCCACCTGCAGCAGAGCTTGAGCCCACAAAAGTGACAACAATTTATGGAGATTAACCATTAATCAAAGGGCAAACGGGTGGATTAAATGGGAATAATTCAAAGCTTCCGTTACCTTCCTGTTCCTCATAAATGACGGCCACTCGAGTCCAGTTAAAGAAGTTGACGGCGTCCCGTAGAGCAAAGGCCAAAAGTGATTTGGTGGGTGCTAATTGGAGAGGGAAACCATTCATGGGGAAAGATGTAGGAGCATTTCTTGTTGCTACAAAGGGCTCTGAGTCGTAAAATGAGGAAGTTGGCAGGATGAGAGGTAAGTCAAGAGAGAAGGAAAGCGACTTCAAGTGCGACTCCAGAGACAAATCCACACCGATCGCAAACAGAGCAGAGATTCCTTCGCTTATCAGCTGACAGCCTGCTCCCACAAATCAACACATGTCAATCTGATCGTTTAACTCAGTCCATTCACTTCCTCTTCCCCAAACATCCCATTATCCCTGATATTTTATCATCTATTTGGCTGAGCTGAGATGTCGAAATGAGAGGGGAGGATACTAATCCACACTTCCACCGGCGACATTTTATTAAGCTTCTTATAATGTTATAGCAATTTATTACTTTTACTGTAAACACGTTAATAAATCCTTTCAATCTAAAGGTTTAGCAAGGTAAATAAACAAAGACTTTAACATTTGTTAACTCAGACAAACTTCTGGAAGACTTAAACAAGACTCAAACTCTCTATTTTGTCCCAGACGAATCTCTCCCAGAAAGGGACTCCGCTCTTTTAATAGCTTTGACGTGTTTCACACTGAAGAAACTTTATCCTTATTTACATTTAATAATCCTACATCGACATTCCAAAGTCAGTTCTGCCCACTCATCTTTTACAGATTTCACCGAAATTAGCTACATTAAACTATAGAGACCAGGTAAAATTGCTTATTCATGTAGAACTTCACAATCCCTCTATAATCATCATGAAAATTTAATGAACTAGAATTCGTTAAGTAATTACAGTATGACTTAATGCATCTCAACTATCCTCGGATTTAAATGCCAACATGAAGATACAACAGGAAGATGTTACCTAATTTAGTGGCCTGGAAAATATCACTGTTTCTGTAGTACAGAGTGCGGTAGACAAGAGTTGAGTTTCCGAGCAATTTCCTCTCACGGTTTACAGAGAACACGGCGTATTTGAAGGCGACCTCGACTGGAGTGGAACGGACTTCTTCCGGGAATATGCCACCTGTAACAGAATCAAAATGAAATATGTTAATTGAGCAAAATGTTGGAGTCGCATCCTTTTTAGATATAATTTTATAATTTATTCATGAATATTCTGTACGTTTTAAAGAATTTTAAGCAAATTGTGAAAAATTGTCAAAGGAATTTGTACTCCGCCAGTTCCTTCATGACAACATGTAATAACATGAGAAGAGCTATAGGGCACAACGAAGATGGACCTTATCAACCCCAAAAAATTAAAATGCCAGTGAAAATGGAAGTAAATAGTTTTGACCGCACAGGAATCGTATCAAATCAGAAGCTTTTAGAATGTGGTTACTCTTGTACTAACTTTAACAAACATGAAAGGTGGCACGAGAGCACTTAACAAGAAATCGATGAATACTTCCCATCCAATTAAATCCCGTCACATATTCCTTCGCCCTTCTATTGCTGTTCCTCCTGTAAGTATTCATCATCACTTAAAAGGGTTCTACTACATTCCTAGAGTTACTTCCCCTAGCCTTATTTGCATAACAACTAGTTGAGTCTCCCTTTAAAGATAGGGTCAGCGAACGTAATTTTGTAATAGAATCTTCCTATCTAATGAGAAATTTAATGCTCCTTCCGTGCTCCGCTGGTTCATCGTCTTACATTTGCCCATTCTTGGTCGTTATCCTTCGTCGAATTTAATTATGCAACATGTGATAACAACAAGATGGTAAGTCTCATAGGTAGTTAGTGGGTTTGCTGATACTGAACAAGGAAAATTTAAACATTCAAAAATTTGGTTTTATACTCCGATTTACCCGGGGGTAGTCAAATGTTAGCAAATATTCGGATAAAATGATTAAACAGCTACAATAATGGTTAAGAGCTATTGCCAACACTGCGGATACACAAAATAATATTTGCCTATATACACATTTTAGTATGTCTATTTCTCTAAGACATAGTTTAAAGGCATGATTTAGACAAGATGACGCAGGCAAAGTGTATGGAAGTATGCGTGTATGTATAGTCGATAGTATGTACGAAAATTGGGGGAAATAAAAATATGGAGAGACAGCACACAGCAGCAGCTGTTGCTTATTCAATTAATCTCTGTGATCTTCTGGGTAATGTTGGTTCTTGGTTTTTAAAGGAGGCAATAATTGTATAACAAAAAGGAAAAGGGTGGGGAAGAGCAATTCGTCATGATCGGGGGCATAAGTCAGGATCCGACCGTATGAGGAGACTCCATATGAGTTTAATATTACTTGTCATTCAGCCAAGACCCTTGTCGAAAACTTGTCTTCATTATGAAGCTTTTGTGTGTCTATTCAGTAGGTCGTATAGGGGGGTTGACGCCTTGAAGAAGGCCATAAAAATCCAGTGACATGTCGCTGAAAGATATGTTGAAGGCCGACTGAAATCAATCTAAATCTATATATGGATGAAATTCGCCGACGGACTCTCTAACGGAGTGACCCGCAATGTGCGACTTGTGCTTTGATCTCTCTCGCCTTCCCTGCACTTCTGGTTACTGCCGAAGTTAAGATGCTTCGGATGTTCAATGACACGGAATACAGGACCAATATTATCGATTTGACTTGCTCCACTCTTACGTGTCTAAGCTATTACTTCTGCTCTGGGGTAGGTATTTGAATGACGGAAGGAAAAGAAGCTTCATAGAAAAGAGTGAGTCCCCAGTGGGGCTAAAAAAAGAAACTTGCTTTCAACTTTTTTATGTTTGACGAGGGAGTAGGGAAGATGAAGGAGTCTAAAAAGAGAGAAGGAGAGAGTGAATGATTGCATAATATTTTATGCCTATCCAGTAAGGAGAATATGAGAGGAGTGGATAAGTCATAGAGATCAGAGGCTATTAAATTCATACTGAGACCATTTCATGGCTACTTTTCCCAACGACGAAAGCTCCTCTCGTAATTTAATCTAATCATAAGACTAGGGCTTTATCTATACACTTTCCCACCAATATTTTCTTCATGCCATTTCCAATCTCTGTCTTGCCAACTTTCCCCTATCTTTTCTATTCTTCTTCCCATCTTTACACATACATATATATATTTTGTTAAAATTCCTCTTTTTTCGTCTTCAATCCTTGGCCAAGTCCCTATATTAAGTAATCCTCCAGCGAAGCAGCACCTCAAAAACTTTGCAGACAGGGATGAAAAGATTCACAAGCGAACTCCACAAGTCAAGTGTTTATGAGCGTGAGCATGATAAGAACGAGAACTTTACTTCTTTATAAAGAACTATAAATATACAATCTTTGTATCTGAATCTCTAGTATTTAATCTTTATATATAAATCAGCATCTCTAAAGAAAATGTTCTTTCTTCCCAGCAGACTATTTAAGTAGTATGCTTTGCCTTTGGTTGAGAGGTAGTGAGAGTTTAGTTTCCGTTACAAAATTGCTTCTTCCAAAGGAGGAAAGTGTTCATTTGGGCATTACAAGTTCGTTGATCAGCAAGGAAGTCAATCATTGTAAACGTTGGCCATCAAGAAAGTTGATTTAATTTTTGCCATCACACATGCCACCAAACAAGTCCGCCTTATTTTTGTCGGTTATTAAGTCTTAAATTAATTTTGCTAGCAATGAAGCCAAAGAAAGTTTTGCAGCCATGAAGCCAAGATAAATATTGCAGAAATGAAGCCAAGACAAATATTACAGCATAGAAGCCAAAGTAAATTTTGCAGCAAGAAAGCAAAAGTGAAGGCCGTCAATGAAGCAGAAGTACATTTTGTCAGGAAGGAAGTAAAAATAAATTTGGCCAGTAGGGCAGGGAATAAATTGAAAATACTCGCCAGCAAGGAAGTCAAAAGTAAATAATTGGTGAATCAACAGAGTGAATTTTAACTTTCATTTTTGAATGGATGGAAATATGATGAACATTGCGGATAATTGCTAAACTTTGTGAGTAAATAATGTCACCAGAGTGGGTGAATTGAGGAAAGTGGGGAAGGATGAAAGGAGCTAAAAGTGTGCGGATTTTACAGGAAGGCAGGGGAGGCGGGACAAGGAGAACAATCCCTTTGCTGACATAGCCCATACTTTTTGACGTGGAACTCATAAAGTAAATTGAAGAGACAAGAATATTTATCTGGCTGTCTATGTAATGAAATGTAACGACTAAAACTTTGGTCTATTTAGTCCGTGTGCAGCCTTGAGAGCATGCTGGTTATGGGGGAATTACTAACTGTTTCCCTCCATATCCCAAACTCGACCACTCAAAGATAAGGCACAATCACTTCCACTCCATTTAATTTACACGACAAATGAGACTTCCAAGGGAAACCAATCAGGACTGGTTGTGGTAAATTCTGCGTATCTGCTTGTCAATCTGTGAATTTTACGTGCAATTCACAAGAAATCACGTCTACCTTGTAAAGTAAACAGAACAAATGGACCGCATTCATTGTCTCCCCTGTTGTTACACCTTCGAATAAATATAAATATCCCCGTGGAGTATTTTTCCACTTACCTATTCTTATGACGGGCGGCAAGCTCTGAGCACTTTTCACCGTGCACATGACCATCAAAAGTGAGGGCAGAATCATCCTTTGTGTCAGTTCACCTCAATTTAGTACTCTTATGAAACTCGTAGATGACGATGAGTAACAACGTGTAGTTTAAATAAACTTTATTTAAATTTTAATCGACTAAATCAGTTCCTCATTTTTCAAATTTCAAACACCGTTTTTATTTTTACTTTTTTTTAAACAGGCCGTAATTACTTTTGATTTTTTCCAGCAAAATTTATTTTTGATGCAATTTAATGAAAACTTCTATTTAATTTAAAACAATTTATTTATTTTCATTTATGTTAAAATATTCTTCGAGTTTCATCTAATATAAAACAAATTTCCTTTCGAACTTAATTTAAATGAAAACAAATAAAGCGTGGTTTTAATTTAATTTTTAAGTAACTTTTTTAAATTATTTCATGTCATTTTCTGTAAATGTATTTTTGAGTTTCAACGTATTTAAAGTTACTAATGTAATTCCGCTTTAAATTTAATTGAAAACAAATTTGTGTTAAATTTTAATTTATAGCAGATCTATTTATTTTAAATTTATTTTCTAACATGTCAGATATATTGAAACTTTTAGTAGCAGTGTATATTTATTTTAGATTATATCTGATAACAACCATATTGGTTTTTATAATGGAAGTTAAACAGACGGTTTGAAAGAGATCAGGTGCGGGAGCCCAAGTGATCCCAACACAAGATATAAAGTCCACATAGTTTAGCACAAGGAAACGGAACCACAACAACAGATGAGCTATGAACAGGAAAACCTCCACCCCCGCTCCTTTGCCGGTTCGGAGTGACACTAAACTTTTGCCAGCTACTCAGTCTGCTTAACTTGCTTGGATCTGTAGCACTATGTAATGTGGTCACTTGTCCTACTGACACGCTTGCGTTCTTTGAATCCAACTCAATGTTCATGAAAGGAACCTTTCAAACGGTAAGGAAGCGAAGGACCGTGAGAGCAAGAGAATTAGGCAGATTTAAACCGGGGAATTTATTATATGTATGCGCTACTTGTACATATCCGTCCTAAAACTTCTCCTGCGTCGAGTATATTTCCAGCATTTTATTAGCAAGCTTTTCATGTCCAAGCCAAAGAATAGATTTTTTCACTAACTCAATAGTCCGGTGTGATGAAGACGGAGAAAGGAAAGGGCTCATATCGACACAAGTCTGTTCAGCTCGTAACCGGGAATCCAACTGATACTTTCGACATCCCTTGACCAGTGAAAAAGTAAGAACGCGGGGTTCCACTCACTCAGTTGATCTCATTTTCTCTTCCTGACCAAAGCGTCCTTACCCTTCTTCTTCCCAATACACCTGTACACAAGTTCGGCTTCTTTATTAGCCTCTCCAAGAATTAATTTTCCAAGTCCTATTTGCAATCCGACGTTCCTTCCAAGAACAACATGTACAAATAATGTATGCGCTGTGTAATCTATGATTTACAGGTAGGTATAGGTTTGCAGAGTATGTAGGTTGTGGGAGTCTTGGAGATAAGATGATAAGAAGGTGAAACGTAAGTTGGCTGAAGTGTTTGGATTGTGTGCATGTCGCGTGCAGACTGTGGGGCTTGAAAGTTGAAACCGTGGTATCACGCCGTGCAAAAATCATGAAACTTTTTGGGGTTTGTTGAGAACATCTTCAACATGGATAAAACTGCTGAGATTACTTTCGATAGTTTCGACACCAGAAATTTGATCTCATCAGGCATTTAGCTATACGCAATAACTCTACCTGGCTTGCACGCCACGTTGGACAGACAGCGAATTCTATACTTATACTATGATTTCTATATGAACGAATCACGTAAGTCAAGAAAGGATAAAATGGATAAGTTGCAGGTATTTGTATTTCGAAAATTCGAAAAAGAAATCGAAATCGGTTTATAACGACAAGCTGCTATACCTCCGTTGCTGTTGATCATCATGAAGATAAATTATTGTAAATAATTATATCATAATATGAAAATTTAAAATGAGCCATTCATTACTGAGATACTGAAATGCATATATGGAGTTTGGAGCTGCAATTTAGATGCACATTAAAATGTAGGAAGAAATTTGGAACTAAAGTTTGAGGTACGAATGAAAATTGTGACTAAATACTAATATTGTGTTTAAGTTAAAGATCAACTCTAATAAAATCAATACATGAAATGAAATTTTATAGTTAACTCTGTTAAAATAAACGCGGTACTTTTGTTGTTATGACTGCTGTATATAATAATTATTATTGTTTTTATTGCAGCTTTCAATTTACATCATACAAAATTGTAGATCAACGTTAACATGGTTAAAGGATATTATTGGTACAGTTAATACAGACGCACATATATACACAGCTGAAGCTGAAGTGCTAATCATAAAAAATATTTGCTTGGATGCAATGAAGCTGTGATGCCTTTCTATTTGCAAAATCCATCAGTTATTTGTGTTCTTCCTGCGCTTGTCTTATGTAATTGCTTTTGCAAATAATAACACTTCTGCCTGCTGTTTACGATACCCTTTAACTACAGAGATTCCCAGAAATTCCAACCGAAATGGCTGTCGTCCTGTTGTAGCAGCAACTTCGCAAATAGTTGGCAGTCCTTTACTACAGCTTCTGGATATTCTTGCCTTTTACAAGTGTCCAAAGTAGGCACATCTATTTTGTGAGCATAAAAAATAAAAATTTATAAAATCAGATACTTATTTGAACAAATAATGAAGCAGACTGCCGTCTCAGTGTATACACCGATAAGAAAGTTATATGCAAATGCACACATGCATGTGTTATTACATCTGTGCAAATAAAACAAGCAAATAATATTTAATAATTAGTAAATGGGTAAGTTATTATTTGTCCGAAATCTAGTGTCGAGTACATATGTTTGAATTAATAATTACCTGATGTAAACTGATTTAGGATATTCTAGCGAAATCATCTTAAATTATCACAGTTCGAAAACTTCAGGAACATTACTCATGTGCAATTCATTAATAATTTCCGCATGGCCCGCTTCTAATTCTGCGTCCGATATTTTCTCCTCGGGTTGTCAGTTGAAGAGTAGCTTGCAAGGTATGCCTTGCCTATACGGTTAAAGTATATAGAACGTACTCATGTTAGAGATAATAGTAGTAGCATTTTACCAAGTGTTAAGATTACAACTATAGAGCAAGTCAACTCCGTAAACAAAAGTTTAGACACGTTCAAAACGTTAGTGCGAAATCTAAATGGTAGTATATATATAGAAGACCTTATAAAGATAAGTTACTATTATACATCTACACCAGAGTAACCTAAGTGCATAGCAATGCCCATTCATATTTATTATTAACAGGATTCATTTTGAAATATTTCATTTCCATATACCAAAATACTATATACGTAAGGGGGCCTCACAGTCATCTTCCGTAAGGAAAAACATCTAATAACATTTTCTTTCTTAACCATTCACATTCAGTCGCCTCTTCATCCGTAAGGATCTCCTCTTCCTTAGAAATAATCCTTACGGAAGCGAGTTTTTTTTTTCGTAGCCAATCGCGGGCCAATTTATTTATACCGCGCGCCGGGGACTTACCCATGGGCGCGCCTTTAGAATACATACATCATATACAAGTGGGAATGCTATTTATTAGCCGCGGCATCCCAACGCGAAACCAGATTGCACGGAGGCTTATACCGGC
>JAQGAK010002557.1:0-19574 GCA_034696945.1 Lipothrix lubbocki
GACATTCTCTTATATAGAGGGCTGCATGTACCAAGGGCCTTAAGAATTATTCTTTTATACAGAAATATCTCTTATATAGAAATCTCTTATATAGAGAATTGATAACACAGGAAAACGCACGGGCGGTCCCAACATTTCTCTTATAGAGAGATTTCTCTTATATAGAGGCCTCTTATAGCGAGGTTCCACGGTACTTTGAAATGCGGAGGCTACATATGTATGATTGAACGTTAAAGGTGTGGGCCCCAATTTATTTCCTTGAAAATTATTATAACCTGTCGGAAATCATTTACTCCACACCAACAAAGAGTAAATTTGTATTTCCATTCGAGTCATAGAAAGTTGTGGAGGGATAAAAAACATCTTTCGTCATTTTGGTTCAATAATTATTTTCTTTCGAAAAATTTTGGATTAAATATCAGCAATATTGAAATTTAAATGTAAACTATACATGTCATGGGACCGTATAATTTGTGAATAATGTTTTTTCTCATAAACGTATTTTGTAATATTTCGACGTCATATTTTCTGCGTTGTAAGTCGCCTCAACATAGGGGTAGATCCTGATCCTCGTGCGGGTATAAATGATGTTCCGTAAGGAATTCAACTTGTGATTTACAAGTTATTCAAACCAGTTAACCTATCATAATAGGCCTCTCACAATAATAAACCAGCACAGTTCCATGAATATGAATTTTAATAATTGGAATTGAACAAAAATGTTCTGCGAAAACTATACAAAATTTATGTCAATTTTTTGGCGCTAATTAATTAAAAAATTCAGAATTTTGCAAATGAAATTTTAATTTATTTGCATTATTTATTTATTTTTGAGCTCCCTTGCAAAACTCGGTGCCTTTTAGTTATTAAACACTATCAAACTTTGTATTCAGCATTTGCCCTTTAATCGTTGTTTGCCACATTTGATGCGGATACTAATAATCTCGTAAAGTTTTTAGATGGTGAAAAAATAATGGTAAATGGCGTGGTAATTAATCAATTATTTCAGTTGCAATCTAATCAATTCTTTGTAAAACTTAAATAAGGAGCTTAAAAACATTTAAATATTTTTTAATTCCCCAACCGCGCCGCTAGGAAAATTAATGGATTTTAGAAAAATAGCCTGAGAAAAGCATTACATATGGCAGGATGGGAAATTGTTTGTATTTTCATATTTTCCAGATTTTCTATATTTTCCGTTGCATATGACGGATGGATTCCAAATCAACAAGCGAATATTCCGGTTGTAAGGCATTATATAGCAGAAATTAATTTAGATTATGCTAATGTAATGTACAAGAGATATTTTACTAAATTGCACGCCAATTAATATTTTGCCCGCATTTGCTACCTCACATGATTAGATCGGTAAATATTTTTTTTTAAATTTAGAGTCCTCACAAAAGACAAATTGCTACGAAATCCTCTTTCATCGAAGCAGTTTTTTACATTTAAAATTTAGTGAACGTTTAAAATCCTTGGAATATTTTATAAATTCCGCTGGAAAATGTACAAATACTATTTTGATTAGAAAAATAAATTTCTTGTTCGTACTTAAAAACATATTTTTTTTCTCGGGACAAAACGTTTTTGTAAAAATAATTATTTTTCTTTATTCTCACACAAGGGGATATTCATTTATTTTGACGCCACCTACTAAATTCGGCTCCTCTTCAGGCGGAGGGTTTATATATGTTTATTATTTCCTTATGTAATTGAAATACACAAGGTTATCGTATACATATAGAGCATCCACGCTCATGTTTAAATACGAAAGTTTCCCGGTAAGAAATTGGTTTAAATGCAAAAATAATATTTTTCCAGTAAGAGATTGTTAATTAAATTTAAAAAAAAATAAAGGCATCACGCAGATAACAAATTGTTCAGTTGGTTTAAAAACAAAAGTCAGTGTTATCAGCGGCAACACGCGGGCTCTTCAGGTCTCATTAGGAATTCAAAGCCGGACATTAATGGACATTATCGGCCAAATTTCCTCTGCTTCCAAATGTCCATTTCACGGCTTGTGCAACGTAAGCTCTTCTAAATGTACTGTCCACTTTTTCCTTTTCTTATTTACAAACTAAATTTATGTAACCTAGTGACACTAGAGAGGGAATGACAAAATAACAAATTCTGAACGGCAATTAAATTTGTAAAATTAAGAGTTTCCAAAAGTTTGAGAACAACTAAATTTATTTTCACTACTAATAAAATTGCTAATTTACGGCATTCTCAGTAACAGACATCTCATTAAAAAATTCTGAACAGCGACAAAGCTGGTGAAATTAAAAACAATTTAAATAATTGATTTTTGCTTTCTTAATTTTAACAAAATAATAAACATCAAATGTGACCATATGAATTCCCACAGTATATTTATACCTGCAACAACTTAAAGGGAAGGATCGTTTGGAATTTGGCAGAACGTGTAGAATTCAAGAGTATGCATATACATGGAAACCAAAAAGTTCCTATTTTTGATCCGTAAGTCATTTGAATTTTACCCTATTCCTCCAGAAACAAAACTCAACTAATCTTGAAATACATTTAAATTATACATTTATCTGTAGATAACTTTAAAATTTCAATATAATTTAATGTTAAATATATTTTTTAGGTTACACATGGTGGAAATAAATAGCAAAATGTGTATTCTCTAGAAACAAATTCCATATTAATCGCCATTTTGCACACGGGACCGCTTTGCTTATCCCCAGCGTCAGGGATTTTGTGTATGTTGACATTCGCATTATTTTTTACATTACACATAATATAAACAATTTTATCTTATTATTCTATGAATTTGTAGATATTGCAAACATCCCTGCTCCTCCCCCCCTTGATGTTGGAACCGCTTCCTAGTCCTGTCCAGTTTAAAATAATCCGCAAAAGTCAAATTTCAATGCACTCCCTATTTGAAGGTTTTATTTACATTAAAAATTTAATAATAGCTACAAAAGCGGTAAAACATTTAGCGGGAGGCGTTTTAGTCCGAAATGCCCGCCACGATTTGAGGCGGCTGGTAGTTCGTGTTCCTGGCTCGTTTTATTGTTTTAATGGTTTTCGTGCAGAAATTATTATAATTACTATCACAGAAAGTTAAAGAAATAATTTGTAAGATTTTGCCGCCAGTTATTATTTTTTTCCAGTTTTTATGTTAGTCAGGTGCGTGGCTGTGAATATTTTTCGTAGGAATCCCCACAAACTCACTTGCAGATATAAATTGCTTTCGTCGAAGTTTATAAATTAGAAATGACGTCATATTCCTCTCCTATTCACGTAACCATTTAAATCTTATAATTAAATTAATTATCGTGAATTGATTTTTTCTTCATTATTAACATACCCCAACCGGTAATGGCCGGTGTATAAAAAATTTTTTTGTAATGCTCCGTCGAGCACTATAGTGATGATGACTGTTTGTCATCTCATTTTTGATTGTAGACAAACAATTACTTTTTAAATTTTATTCTGAGCAAGTAGCTGAAGCTGAAAATTTTTGATATTTGTGTTTTCAAAAATTCTACGTCAGTCTACAAAAAGTTAAAGAAATATTTGTAAGATTTAGCCGCCAGTTATTTTTTTTCCTTCTAACTTGATACAACATATCCGTGACTCTCAATAGCTTTCGTAGTAATCCCCATAAACTCACTTGCAGATATAAATTGCTTTCGTCGAAGTTCTTAAATTAATATTTACATTTCATATTTTTACCAATTACTACAATTTTACAAACTATATTTTGCAGCCCAGGTTTATCCACAATATCTGTTGTCACTTTAAAATATTGTGAACGGCATCAAAGCTTGTAGAATAAAATTTTCCAAAAATGAGAATAATTGAATTTTAGTGTTTCCTAACTTTAACAAACCAATAAACATCTAATGTGAAATTAAATTCCTTAATGTCATTAATGCCTTAAGTCATTAAAAATTAATGACTGAATGATTGATTTTTACATAAACCGCGTTCTGCATTTAGTTTAATTATTTGCATTTTACAATTTCGTGAATAAAATTTGAATTTTATATCCACAAAACGCATAATAAATTCTGCATTTAAGATTTCATCATTACGTTAAACCAAGTCACAACACTAATAAATAACACGAATGGCGTCAAAGTTAGAAATTTAAAAAAAATAAAGCGATCGTATCAAAATTATTTATGCTTATCGTTAGATAATTCCTTAGTTTTAAATAGTAGCACTAGAATATTACAGATTATAGCAAAAATATGCATAAATAACATATGAAGTAAACAATTTTGTCTAGAAAAGTCTTGCTTTCTGTTGACGATGATTGATAAAAAATTGTATTTCCTTGTTAATTTTTTTTGACCACCGAACATTTGCTTGTTGGACATTAAATTAAGCAGTATGCACTTTCCTTAGCAGCCACAGGTAAAAACGGGTGAGGGGGGGGGGTGGGGACGAGAATATTTCAGAGAATAAACAAAAAATTAAAACAGAGCTCTGCTGGTGATCACGGGAATTTTATTGTAACAGAAACGAATGCGGAAATTATGTGTGTGGTCCATCTGTGGTAATGGTGAAGCACTAGAGTAGAACGTCTAAATAGGTTTGAGGATCATTTACAGCTGGAACAATTCTTGCAGGCCAAATTTAAGTATTGTTAAGGTACAATTTTCGTTGGAGCATAGGAGTATAACAACTAACAATAAGTAGGAAAAAGTAATATTGTACCAAACCTTTTTTCAGAAATAATTTCACAAATGCACGACACACAAGTAACACAAATATTAACCTTTTTCGTCCTTACCCCTTGTAAATTTTCAAGTCGTTATAGGTTTTTGTAGTTAAGGCACAAACTGCAGTAGCATCATTTCCTTTTCAAATTTAAAGATTTAATTTGCATATTTACGCTTGTCGTGAAAGAGGATTGAAATATTTCACACCACAAAATTCAGTTTGACTAGAAAATGAAAATCTGCTGTAAATAATTATATCACAGTATTTTTATCAACAAAAACGAGGGAAATATTACCCCCCTCCCCTTACCAAAATATACGATTTTCTTCAACTTTATCTGCACTATAAAGCATTTTTCTTTGTTTTATATGAGATCGCTTTGGGAGACATCGTAAAGCATAAGAACTTGGAAAATTCTTTGATTTTAAAACATTTGGTTTTATTTGTCGGGTTCTACATTATATTGTAAACAATTAGATCCTGATTAACAAACTTCTGCAGTTTGAAGTAAATTTTCTTGGGTTGATTCGGAAGGTCAAATATTCTGAGCGGCATTAAAACGTTAATTAAAATTTTCAAAACTTAGAATAACTAAATGGATTAGGTGTTTCTTAACTTTAACAAAAACGAAGCATCAAAGTTGAAAATAGTATTGAAGTTTTACAGAATATTTGTACCTGCCGACTCCCCGGTATGAAAAATGGTTCAGAAGAAAATTAGGGGTTCAGAAAATCGTAGAAATCCATAGTAAGTTCATGGAAACCAAAATCGGTGCTGATAAAATTTATTTTCTTTCATCCGTCGTTTGATTTTTGCCTTAGTTTATGATTGGGTTTATACGCCGATGTAACCGAATGCTAGTTAGAATCGTGACCATTTCATCTCTTCATTTTCATGTATCTATTTATGTAACTTGCGAAGCATGAGGCCGCTGTTTCCTCAAATCACAACTGGGGCCCCGCCCAATCCCCGCCGCACCCCTTGGGACTGGAAACTAAATTTTTATCTTAGGCGGTTCAAACCACCTAGTCGAAAAGCGTTTTCCCTTACCTTTTACTCGCAGACGACCTATTCACAAGTAAAAAAATATACACAGTTATACATTTAAAAGATATATTGATTTGTTAAGTATCGGATTCAGACTCTTACACAGTGTAGGATTCTGAGTGTTGTAAAGTGAGAAATAATATTACAAATGTTTGTCTATATTGGAATTGTGATGTGGAATTTAATTTAGCAATAAATTCATAACATCACTTGACACTTAGTATTATTGTTTTCAAAATTTTAACCGATGATGTCGAGGAAGAAAAACGTGACTTTTTTACAGGTAGACGAGAACAGGAAACATGAATTAATAAAAACGATAATTTATGTGCGCAAAATAAGAAAAAGAGCGCGAAGAATGCGTGCTAACATTTTAGCTGATTAATTAAGGTCTAGAGAATCTGCTCGCAGATTGCGATTAAGAGTTTTCTAATTCCCATTCACGCAATAATTTAAAATTCAAACTTTTTTTGCTGTCATTACGGAAACCACTAGCATGCACATTAGTCGTATAATTTCTTTCTTTAAACTGTTGACAAAGGAGAAAGGACAAATTTTTTTTAATTTTCTATAAAAATTGAGGTCTCTATGACTGATTTTTACGTAAGTTTTACTCGGGTTTTAGTTTAATAATTTGCATATGTAGTCTACGTCTTTGTAACTTTACTTGGGCTATTTTATCAACGAGACCCACAATGACATTTGAATTTATATTGGTCATCATCGTTCCGACGTGAAGTTAAACGAATAACACAAACGGCGTCATTGCCATGAAATTAAACGAAGATGCTAAATTTTGTTAGGTACAAATTCCATTGAAATCGGTAACCACTATATTTAAGCTTCCTCAAACATTCGTGTAAACCCCGAAAATAGACGTACTGCTGACATTTGGTTCCAGTTACGGAACCAAATATTTAAGAAATAATCAGGCCTATGACTTCAATACACTAATTGTAAGGCTCTTGGGGGAGAGACCAGAAAATTTATTCGAACACACATATTTAGTTACCATTTGTGTTTTTCACACTAAAATGA
Organism: Lipothrix lubbocki; assembly: GCA_034696945.1. Lineage (NCBI taxonomy): Eukaryota > Metazoa > Arthropoda > Collembola > Symphypleona > Sminthuridae > Lipothrix > Lipothrix lubbocki. Next base: position 6,796 of record JAQGAK010002557.1, read on the forward strand.
TCTAACAGTAAGAAATTATTTTTAAATAATATCTTACAAGTAACATTCTCCAAGTGCCGCAAAGCTAGAGATCTGAAATTTTCACACGAAGTAGACATGTAGTAAGGTACATATACCCCGTACTTCTTTTGTGCGGGCTCTCCCTCTTTATTGAGTTTATTATAGCCTCCCAAATGTAAAAAAACAGTTTATGTTAGTTAGGGGGGACCACATCTTCATTAAATTTTTGCACGTTAATTTCCATAAGAAATTGAAATTTTCGAAACTCGCAATTTTTAAAACGTCCTATAAAACAGTAAATAACATGCAAACGCAAGTTGCCACAACTATCAAAGTATTCCAAACATAATATAATTTTTTGTATTTGACGCATTTAGGTCAGATTTAACTTGGCTGCTTCACATACCAATTGTCCATGTGTAATTCATTCAATGCTAACTGCGAATACGCAAGAGGGATCCAAACTAAATGAAAAAATAATTAAAGTACTATTTTGGTTTCAATAATTGCTTCTTCTTAAAATGACAAAAAAAATTGATTGTATTTGTACATTTTCCAGATGTCAAATACGGCGGAGGAAATCCGAACCCACGGAATGGAATTCAGTTAGAGAGGCATGAGTTGAGGGCATCAGGACAAGTTCATTCAGGGATGCTCACGGCGTACTGGTAAATTGTTTTTTTACTCAAATTATTATTGTTATCGTTTTTGCGCAACAAATTCTTTATTTATAGTGAAATTACAGAAAATAAATAATTTGTAAAACTTTGCCGCCAGTGATTCTTTTTTCGCAAATAATGACAACGTGGGTGATATATAATTTTGTTTCTCAAAGAAAACCCAAAATTAAAATTAAATAAAAATCAGTTTCAGCTAAGATTTGAAGTAGCTTCTTGCAATTAAACAAAAATGTTTAAACCCTTTGAAAAGCTGAGAATTGAAGATTGAAAATACCAAATCTATTTTTAATTATCCTAAAAACAGCAGATGTTAATATGCTTTGCCCCCATTTTTTAAATTAAGGTTAAATCCGACGATGATATAATTTTCATACGAAATAAGGTTAATTTTTCAAATAATGTCAGTTTCGTTCCTTTGGTTTCCAACTTTTGATCTGCTCAGCCCAGGTCCGCCTGTATTTACCCGTTAGTCACAGACTTTAACGACAAACAATCAAGGGTTTGTTGGGTTGATAAGGTTATGAGGTTGATTTTTAAGAATTTAAGAAGTTTGTTTTACGTTTTTTTTAAATTCAATTCAAGAACTTCTGCAGAAATCATGCGAGTCTATTTTGTATTAATGAATTTGGTTTCATTTGAAGGCGTGTTTTTTTCTGCTATTTTTTCATATTTGATGTTACACTTCTCTACTTAAACAATATTGTTCATTTATGTATCACCTGTAAGCTACGATACGCAAACTAGAACATTTAAAACGGCGTCAAAATCTGTAAAATTAAAATTTGTAATAATTAAAAAACGAATTGCGCCCTAAATTAATACAATAAAATAAATAAAAATGTTTTTAATTTCCACAGTCGCTTGCCAACTGCCACCTTCCTGAAAGAGAAGATGTAGCGGACGCAAAACATTAGTGGTATAATAAAGAATTCGTTGATGCTGGCGAGGTTTGTTGAAATATTTGGATTTGGACGGGTGGAAGATGTGAATATCAATTGCTTGTGAAAAAATTGAAAAACGAGGAAAAACATTACCACTACTTTATGTAGCGTGAAAAGATATTGTGATGTTGGGATCTTAAACCATGTATTTCACGTATTTTAATTAATGCATTTCAACGCCATTCTATATTTTGTAGTTGGTGTAGGAACAGTTAAAAGTTTCCTCCCATGTTAAATTGTGTGTCTACCGCTGCTGCCAACTTTAAAATAATTACACGTTTACAATTAAAATATTAATCAAATGTGTTGTAATGATTTGTGGGTACTCAACTCGCTTGGCGTGGTAATGTGAGAGTTTATTAATTTATTTGCAGTCAAAATGCCAAATATTTATTTCAAATTCAAACTTCCAATATTTTTGAGTCATTCAGACAGTCGAGCTAAAAGCTCTCCTGACCAAATGCTGCCGAATTACATTTTTCCTCATCATTATATTGAATGTAAATGTTTACATTGATGATCGCATGATTTTATCTTAACATTTCGTAATAACGCTTATTGCGTACATTCCAACGACTTGAATTCACTTACATTGAAAGACATGACATAAATACCAATCTTATTTGTCGAGATGGACACAAAGTCCATTACACAATATTAAATTACACTGTAAACATGCAATCTCATCAATGTTGCTACTCGTTGAATCTTCACAAATACGAATGGTGTGATGTCACTGCAAAGTTTGCATTATTGCTAAAATAGTTCAAAGGTCTAGGACACCTTGGACGTACGCCAAGCATTTAGTGAGATTTTTGAAGTTTTTTATTTTGATTCGAATTTATATATAGTAATTTATAAAAGTACTTTTCCTAACCTGGTCAATTAACATTTTGCTGATATGGATTATACTAACGAACTTGTAGCGCAAATAACGTCTTTTGTTAAATTTTGTCTTATTCGCTATGCTTAATTGTATGTACATTATTGTACATGTTGCCAAAAATTGGATTCACAAAATTTATTTAATGGAAAAAAAGTTTTCCCATCCAAGGGATATCCCACCTTGCACTCAATTGATAGTGGCGAGGCCAACCTGCATTTAAATGCTCATGAATATAAATATAGCCTACTTTGCACCTCCACCGACGAAATGTAGTAATAGTATTTGTTATAGTAATAGCATTTGTCTTGATGTTGATACATAGTGTTGCTTATTCCATGATATTTTCATTTAAAAATCGTATTTTAAAGAATAAATTGAATGGATCTTTTTTAACTTTTTACGGCCCAAAAGCAACTTCACATTTCAGCATTTTTTGATGTTTTATTTATTTATTGTTTTAAACACGAAAATTTTAGGTTAACCGGGCTCATCGGTTACAAAATCGTATCCGGGCAATCCCGCTTTCTCGCTCATTTTTCCAATTTCCGGGGATTTAACGTCAAGTCCCAAAATACATTTTTTTGCCATGAAAAATATCCGGGCTAATAAAAATATCCGTTCGCATAAAAGTATCCGGGTAAGCACATCTGAGTACAATGGCATGCTATGTACGTTAGCATATGAATTTAAATATAAATAAATTTAATGATATATTTTAACTATGGTAATTTAGTGCAGCAAATCTTTTCTCACCTATAAAATCCCATATTTATGCATTTTTCTCTGCAAAAGGACTGATGAAATGATAATTATTTTCCTTATTACAAATCTTTTCTATGGGTTTTTCAACCCTCTTCTTGTTCTTGTACATACTTAAAAAACGTTAAGAATCCATTCAACCTTCATTTCTCGTACATTAGCCATTTCCCACTTTTAATATGTGTATAGCTTCCATTCAAGTGTTTCTCTATACTCATTCCGACAAAAACTTCCGACGTCTGTACATTTATTCTGCATTGTTTCCTGCATATTAATACTTAAATATGGTGGAGAAATGACAAAGAAACGGGAATAAAAAATGTAATCAAATGGAGGAAAACGAAGGAGTAGTTGTAAAGTCAGTTTTTGCTGTAAAAAAATGTAGAACGAGGGAAAATCCCACGGCATACTATGTATACATTTCAATAATAAAATAATGTTTCTTCATTCAATCCGTTTAGCTCATAGCTCAACGCCCTGCCTTCATTTCATTATTACTTTACCTTGATGGTTTTTTTCCTATTTATTTAATTTCACAACAATGTAATCATTTGTAATATATACAGAACTTTATAAAACTTCTTCTGCTTTCTGCACGTACATATGCATATGCTCAATAAGAGTCAAGAACTCAGGATTAATATTAATTTTATTCTCCAAGTTTTTTTTTCTTTCACAACATTTTTACTTTTATTAATACTTTTAAGTAAATAAGCCGTCCTATTTATTATTATTATTATTTTAGACGCTTTAGCATCAGCCAAAGCATCGCAAAAGCGTGAAATCTTCTGGATAAACTCTCATCATCTTCGACATGTGAAACTAAAATTCTACAAGTGCCAAGAATAGGGGAAAAAAGCGGGAAAATTCGGTTTTAAAGTTCATGTGTCCTTGTGCGGTGTTGTTTAATTTAATTTTTACTTCGCAGGATTTTGCGTTGTACATTTAATTTTAATCCGAAAAAAGTGGCATTAAAGTTGTATAGAAAGGGCCGGTGAAGCTGCGAGGCAGCTGCTCCTCCTCAAAATATGCAAAACAAAATTACTTAATTGAATAAATAAAAATTAAAAAGTATTAATTAATTAAATAATTAATTAATATAAGAAACAGGATAATAAATATTATTATTAATATTAAATTGTAATAAAAAAGGAAGCCATATTATTTGTCATAGCGTGAATATATGTAGTTTATTTGCGTATTTTATTTTATTTTTTTGTAATTTTTTGAGAATTTAGTCATCAAAATTTATACTTGAATGTGTGTCAATGTGATTTGTAATAATCATTAAAGTCATTTTATTTAATTTATGTAAATCGGAATTTTAATATTTAAAAAATTACTTTTCTTGCTGTAAACTGTCGGAATATATTAATGTGTATTATTATTAATATTAGCAATTAGCATTGTTAGTTATTATTGTTAAATAACAAATTACAAAAAAGAATGAGTGGCGAAGGGGAGAAATTCGTGGCAGCTCTGGACGTTGGAACGACGGTTGTGAGATGTATTTTATTTGACCGGAATGGGGTCGTTCGGGGGGAAGACAATTGTAGTGTGAGTATTTTTTTTTTATTTAAGAAGTTTAATGTATTGATTTCATGTATTTTTTTAAATTAATGCGACTTTGTAAGTATTGAATTATGGTTGGACAAATGGTTTTATAATAAATTACTTAAATATTGTAAATGTTAATTTTAAAATTCAATTCTAAAAGTATTAATAATTATAATACTATTTTTTTTTATATTATATTTGTTTTTTAGATTATTCTGGAATACCCGAAGCCTGGCTACGTAGAAATCAGTCCGGTTACCCTGTGGGACCAAGTTGTACAAGTGATTAAGGGAGCCGTCAAAAGTAAAATTTTGTTATTATATTTTTGTACCAATTTTTGTATTTATTTTTGTTTTAATTTTTGTATTAATATTTGTATTAATTTGTGTATTAGTTTTTGTATTAATTTGTGTATTAGTTTTTGTATTAATTTTTGTATTAATTTTTGTATTAATTTGTGTATTAATTTGTGTATTAATTTGTGTATTAATTTGTGTATTAATTTTTGCATTAATTTGTGTATTAATTTTTGTATTAATTTTTGTATTAATTTTTGTATTAATTTTTGTATTAATTTTTGTATCTGTTTTTGTATTATCTGTACTTGTATAATTTTTATATGTTTAACAAATTCAAATTTTATTATGTGTTGATCTGATTGTCACTAATATCCTGCTATATTTTTTCTCACTCCACAGCTCCGCCTCGCAGACGTGGAAACGATCGAATGGGAGACTCGGAAGAGTGGACCAATAATAGCAATTCTTCTGCCGCAAGAGTCCCGTCTATTATTGCGAACACTCAGTGATACTTACGAAGCTTTGGAGCAGTGGTACACGCTCCTTCAAGAATGCATTTACATGAGTAAAGAGCGTCGTCGAGCCCTCCGCAATCTCCACAATTCCAATCACAATAATAATAATAACAACAATATCTCCTCCGCAATGCAAACCCTTCAGTCCCACATGTCTACGTTGAGCAAAGCCTCCACTTCCGAATCCGGACCACACAATTCGTCCGCCGAAGTCTCCCCCAACAGCTCGACGAAATCAAAGTCCACGAGCACGAAAAGTAGTCAGTCCCACGCTTCCTCCTCTTCACTCTCCTCTTCGAGTAATCATGATCTACATAAATATTCCCAGAATCCCGATGGTCAGAAGTATCCCAATCACTCCGATGCACATCGGTATTCGGATAATCCTCATGGACATCGATATTCCGACCCGTCACAGCAGCGATATCCTCAGCAGAATTCCGATTCGCAGCAACGATATTCTCAACAGAATTCCGATTCACAACGATATTCACAAAATAATTCCAACGGACAGAGATATCCGCAACCGAATTATGATCCAGATCGTTATTCCCAACAGAATTCCGATGCGCATCGCTATTCCCAGCAGCAAAACTCCGATGCACAACGATATGCTCAGCAAAATTCTGAGTCCCAGCGATATTCACAGCAGAATTCCGATGCACAACGATATCCTCAACAAAATCCGGATCGAAATAGTTCCGCATCCTCCATGATGAAGAAGAGTCTTGGACGAATGTCACTTAAGTTGACGCCGAGCAACGGTAAGATGGACAGCGTCCACCACCAACCCCAACATCATCATCCGCTTCAGAAGTACGCGCCACTTCTGGATCACCAGGAAGAGGACGAGGATGACTACGAAGAGGCTCAGGATCAATTCTACAATGAAGTCACTTTCCCCATCCACAACAATAAAAAATCCTCTCGAGCTTCCATCGCTGTGGTGGAGGAGCGCAACGAGCGCCCCCACTCCTCCGCGATGAACACCAACGGCCCTTCCATGACTCTCCATGATTTCGTCAAAAATCCCTGGAAGTCCGGCGGCACTTACAGTAGGAATACGCTATTATCCTCGGGATATTCCATTCCAAGGGACGCCATGCGTCACAACAATAGCAGCAGCAATGGCAATGGGAATGGCCACAATAATAATTCCCGAGCGGATCCGCATCAGCATCAACAATGGAATACCCAGCAATTTTACAAGACACCAGCAGTCCTGGTGAATAATCACGGAGCTTGGGGCACCAACAATAAGGGAAGTAGTCCTCCCGGTGGGAATTTCAGTCGAGGCCGCGATTCCATTTATTCCACGTCTCGCCACACCTCGGAAATTACTTTTAGGAAAATGTCTTAGACAAATTTAAATTAATTAATACATAATGCATTTGAATTTAGAATTAATTAATAAAATGAATTGAAAATTTAGAATTTAATAATTTGTTAAAGTAAAACAATTCCTCGAATATTATGTTGTATTTCTTTATAGATAAATTCTGTTTATAAATTATTATTCTAGTATTAAATGTTAGTTAAATTCTTCGAATTCGTCAAAATTAAATAAAAATATTGAATCACGGCGTTGCGGAAAATGTAATAATTATAAAAGGAAGTTATGCCTAGGAGAATTGCATTTATGTATTTAAATTTTTGAAATAATCGTACGTATATTTGTAATTAGCAACGCTGTAAATAATGCAAGTCAATTTACATTAATCATTGTGATGAATTTAGTTGTATGAAATTAAGTACTTATATGTACTAATTATAATTATGATGTTAATTAATATTTCATCAAATTCATTTTCCAATTTATACCAACCTCTTGCAATGTGTTTCCCTCGAAAAAATATACAATCATTATTTCTGCAATGCACGCGTGCATGTCGATGTCTGTATGTTAAAATAATTAATTATTAAAATTATTTAATTAAATATTTAAGAATAATAAATCCACATTAAATGTCAATCAATATTAAAATTGTTGTGCAGAAGAGTGTGCGGCAAAATTGCAAGAAATATTTAAAAGAAACTGAATGACATACACAATGCTGTCAATGCAATTGCAATCACATAATTCACGTTTTTGCGAACATTATCGGTTCAGATATTTTCAAATGCTACGTAAGCTTTAGTTTCGGGTCATGTAAAAAATAATACTACAATAATAGGAATTAAAACGTAGAATTAATTATTATTTTTTGGAGAATTTAGCGTGCGAAAATAATTTAAATTAATTATTTAAATAAATGAATGTTATTCAATGGCGCATTGCGTTGTGTTGCGAATTCAATAAAGAATATATCATTTAAAATTTTAAAATGAAAATTGCTTCTAAAAAAGTAATGTTGAATTATTTTATTGTACATTGCATGTGCATATATAGTTAAAAAATTAATTTTAATATTAGTTGGCGATTTTATATGTACAAATTTTAACACTCCCTGCAGCAAATCTTCTGTAGAAAAGTTGAATGTAGAATTTCAAAGTCGACATCCAATAAATGATGCGAAATATCTGACTCCAAACGGACCCCATTTAAAAACCTGACAGGTCCAAACCAGGAAAATCAGACCTGCGAGAGTCGACATTAGTTGTTTTAGATTTAAATCCTCACATATATTCACCATCTCTGTAAAATTTCAAATGTTTTCAAAGATTTCAAATGCCATGTTTAGAAAAGATTTCAAATACTCGCGCCATAATTACAAAATAGGAGCAGCCATTCAAGTAATATGGTTTTACAGTGATTCGTATTCAACGTGTAACACATACCCTCACCATGTTGTTATTAATCCTTTTTATTTGCACAAAGTGATTATACACGATCTCGAACCACATTATATTTAAATTTAACATTTAATTACAACAAATATTTTAAATTATTAAATAATTAGAAAAACTTTCGCAGCTTTTAATATCTAACGCTTGTAACCTAACATCATAACTCTAACTTTCTGACGCACCAGTCTATTTCCTAACTTCCTAACGCCAACTCCTTAACGCGTTAACTCCGCAAAGTCCAAGGGGTTTGGGAGGAAAAGTTTTTTCGCAATTATACTAGCCGACAGCACGCAACTATTCTGATTTTTTGCATGCAAGTATAAAACACTTGTAGCTTCAACAATGGGACAAAACGGGTGGTTTTTGCCGCTAGCCGGTAACCCCGGCGAAAATATCTTTGGCGAAATTCATAATATTTGCAATTTTTTGATTTTGCGTAAAATGCTCTAAAACGTCACGAAGTGGCGTTTTTTTCACTTTTACTAACTAATACTCACTTACTAACTAATAATTTTACTCACTAATACTTTTTTCAACTGGCAAAATTAGTGGGGCCTATTTTCAAAACTTTAACCGTCCATAACTCGCTTAATTTTGATACGATCGAGTTGAAACCGGTGCCATTCGATTGGAAATCAAATTCTAAAGGAGACCCATTTCAGGCTTTTTTCCGTAAAAACACATTTGTTATTATAATAGTATTATAGTAATAATAGTATATTGTTGAATCAAAAATCCTGCATATTGTGTTATTATCTACATATGAAATTGGTGTATTATATCCTAATCATACTATTTTTCGACTTGTTAAGTAAATGCTGTAGTTTGTCGTAAATATTATGGTATAACGTTTAGATTTAATTGTCAGCTACATCGGACTCTCTCTATCAGGGATCACTATAAATCAGCCCAAAAGTGCTCATATAGATAGAATAATACAAATTGCTCAAAATATGGATTTGATTAGATACGTCATGGTTTAAACTCAAATAGGTTAATGATCTTTATCTACATAGATAACTACAATAGTTTCTTTTCTCTGAATACAATCTCGTGTTTGCACCTCATAACATTTAAACATTGGTAAACTCGATTTTTCGCGCACATTTGTAATACAAATATTTGAAAAGAATATCCTTGCACTCAAAACCATTAACGCGATTATAACTAAATTTATAAAACTAAAAACTCATTAACAAGATAATTACTATAATAATTAAAATTTTATACATTTTTGATTTAATCACGATATTCGTTACAATGTATTGTTCACTAATATGTTAAATACTATGTATTAAATTCTAAATTTGTATTTACAAATTAAAATATTTAATAATGTTTACATGTACAAATTATATCGCCAATACTATTTGTTTGTTTATTCAAAAAATATGTAACTTTAAAATATTTTAATTATCATCCAATATCGGCATTATTTTCAGCATTTGTATTGAATTTTTGTCGGAATGCTACTATGGAGAAAGCTACATACTCTATATGCGTGCTAATTTGTGCTACTATAGAAAAATATCCACAAGATTTCTTATTTGGAGTGTCAATAACATGAAATATGTGTAGGCCGGTCTGGAAAGTGATACTTTAGGAAGCGTTCCGTTACAAAAAGAGCTCTTATAAACAGAGTCCGGTGTACATGCAAATTCAACATGTAGTTATGAATAGCGTTGAACTTTATTATATTTGAAATTTATTGAACTAAGTGGCTTTTTATGGTTTTCTAAATAATTAAAAAAAGGGTAATTTAATGTAACGTAATAAAATCCAGATTATTGCTACACTATTTAATTATGTTCTTCTGAATTCAGAAAAAAAGAAATTTTTGCAACAACAAAAATACAATTCGTCAAAAGTATTTGAAAATTTTACATTGAAAATAATAATCAATAGTACTAGATTGATGAATTAATACATTGACCACAATATAAATGTATAATAACAAAATAAAACAATTACCACAATATAAATTTAAACTATCACAATAAAACAATTCCCATAAAATAAACATGAATTAACACTAAGTTAATGTTAAATTTTAAAATCATTCAATTTTAAGTTCATTTAAATCACTGGCAAATTAATTTTAGCTGATTCTACAATAGTTGCTAGGGGTGACCTACTAATTTCACGCAAGATGCGTCTTCGCTGTTGTAAACACTGGAACGTTTGCAAGTGCAAACACCTTCGATGCATTTAACATGTAATCCGCCAACGCGGATGTTTGTGCAGTTGAAGGGATATTCCGGAGTGCACTCTTCATCCCGCACCTACAAAACCCTTTAGAGGTGTTGGGAAATCGCTGACAAAAGTTGACTGGCGAACAACCGATTTCATGACTGCAAAGTCCTCCGGTTTTACTATTTTTCCACCATGAGTTTTATGTTGATTGTTTTCCTGGCATACCAAGTCCACTGTACATTGTTGAGAAGTGCCACATCTGAACGGGAATAGTGATCTCTCACACATACCTTGTGCATCACCCTAAAACGCTGTAAAGCTGTGGGTTACAATATCGTTAAGAACGACGCTTCCACACTTCTGAATAGTAATTCCCGGTCCAAGTAGTCCCACCCCAAACAGGACAACTCCAAAAGCAACAATCCAGCATTATCTGCAATAATTATGCTACATAATTTGTTAACAAAATAATACAAATGTCTATTTATAAGCCTAGTACTTAGAGGCAAGAAGCTAAAATGAAATTATCGGGTGCATTTTACTACTAATACTTACCAACATCAAGTATATTTGCTTCGATACCGCTAACCCACGTGCAATTCTCTTCTGACCCTTTTTGTCGTTGTCCCTACTTAAACCTAGAGCTGCGTCAATAACAGGTTTATAATTAGTTAGCTAAGTTTGGGGACAGGTTAAGTTTGCTAGGTTCATGAAAGTGTATTTTGAATCTTATTGAATTTAATTTTCAAATTAAATCAGGTCTATTGCCTCATCAAACCGCCATCCACTACCAGTCGTGTTTTGTCTCACTTTCCTGTGTTTCTATTCTACATTTCTATAATGTTAATGGCTGGGTATAAACGAAATGTGCTATTTCTAAACCAGTATGATGTCAGTGCCTGCTCTATACATATACTTGTCGATCAGTTTGTTTGTGGGGAAGAATGCAGTTTTCGTAATTTACACAGTTGTTCCTTTTTTTCGTGCTAAAAGTTATAACCGTGGATTTGTTTAGCTTAGTCCCTAGGGTGGTAGTTGAGTAAACTTATCTGTACGAAGTATTTGGAAATTGTGGTTTCGTTGAACAAAACTATTAACTCGCCTAAACGTTTCAAAGAAATTTTAATTTTTGACGCAATTGTTAGAGGATTGATTATTATAGAAGAATCATTTATCACCATATTCACATTGATACAGATAATAACCGGTTAGACAGTCCGCGTCCAAGTGTTTGCACACAGTGGAAAGTATTCTTAGTTTTAGTATTACTAATTTAGTATTTAATATTTATTTGGTATGTATTTGTTTATATAATGTGTCCAATTAATATTTATTTGTTTATGAAATTTTTTGTATATTGAGTGCAATTAATATTTATTTGTTTATGTATTAATTTATATAATGTGTTCAATTAATATTTATTGGTTAATGTATTTGTTTATATATTGTTTGCAAATAATATTTTTTGGTTTGTAAACTATTATTTATTCATATAATATCTTTTAAATTGGTTATTATTTATTTTGTTTAAAATTATGATTGATTTTTTTCTTAATTATTGTTTCTTTATTTATGAAATTATTATTTATTGGTTTTTTAAACCATTATTTATTTAGTAATTATTAATTTATTTACTAATTTTTAAATTATTATTGATTTATTAATTATTTTTTAAATTAATAATTAATTTATTATTTTTTATATTGTCAATTATTTATTAGTTTATTATTTATCATTATAATTTTTAAATTTATTAACTTAATCTTATTTTTTTACCCGCCTCACGTTACTTTGCGCCTGGCGGCGCGAAGTGTTAATCGGATTGGGTTTAAATGTTACCAACTAAAACACCGAAATCATTTGATTGCCCCCCACTACATCCCAAATTTCCTTCACCTTTACCTGCACGTCTTCGAATTGCCTACCACCTTGAACCTTCTAACATGTCCTTAAAGAAGAGAAGCGCCGGAGTAAGACCTATATGTCAACTATACGCGTGAATGTAAGTACATTAGGGCTGTGATACGTCCCGGAATGGCCGGGACAGTCCCGGAATGAGGGGCAATGTCCCGTGTCCCGGACGGAGGTATTCCGGGACACGTAATGTCCCGGAAAAATGTCAACACGACAAAAAGTTATTTCACGGGAATTACAAGGAAACA